>JAAIUW010000159.1:0-59274 GCA_014851425.1 Senna tora | reverse complement strand
TGTAAACATTCCAAGACTAAAACAGTGAACTGAAAAAACCATTGTTAAACTTGTGAGTTAACTGGTAAGCTCATATGATTAACTCGATGTTAAACTCAAAAATGTGTAAACTCTTGGTAAATTTGTAGACAATTGAATTAAACTTATTTTAGACTTTTGTTTTTTTTGTTTTTGGTTTCTGATGATGCATAACAGTCAATGTCCTATCCATAAAAGAATTAGTTCTAAAACAACAATATTTCATGGTCCCAGTGCACAAGGCTCCCACCAAGTGGGGTCTACTAGTTAGCTATATAAGGTAAACTCACAGTCCTCATGCAGATATGCCAATCCTTTTGCAGATCCAATAGCAATTTTCATCCTTGTAGCCCAGTCCATAATTTCTCTGTCTTTTCCTGGAATAATTGTTTTTAGAATCATAGTATCACAGTTATGAGGAATCAACAAGATTTCCAACTAAATACTGGAGCCCTCATCCCGCAATAACCAATGCAGAACAGGCAAGATTTCAATTGCATTATAATGGAAATAAAGGAAATATATAAATTTAAACGACCATATTTTTCTCTTTTTTTTTTTCTTTTTAAACAGTTAGCAATTGAGCATATATGATATGTTTTACACTTGAGACCATAAGCAAGTTCATAAAACCAATATGTGAATTCAGAAAACATTTTCACTCAAGTAAACAACTAAGGAATAATAAATCATTGCAAAACAAAAGCTATGCTCCTCAAAACTTCTCCAATATATGTTATGCTCATTACTATCTGTTAATTTCAGGAAGAAAACCTCAAACTAGCCATGAACAAGCAAGAAAAGGCCTGAGGTCAAGATGAACTACCTAAATTTTTTTTCTAATAGTGTATCCCAAAGCCTATACAGCATTCCATACCATTAGCTCCCAGATTAGCCTTACAAATATACCACCACACTACGTTCGCAACCTTTTACAGGTGGAGCTTCAAGCCCGACACTGGAGAAACGTGTATATCTGTGTGAGCATTTAAGGAGACATTCACTCTGTTTGGGTATCACCCAATTATGTGGTTTCCCATTAGTTTATAGTCAAGGGGAAAAACCCCCCAAATTAGCAACCTTAAGTTCTCAATGCAATCTACAAACCTTAAGTTTTTTATTCTTGAATTCTAAACCTAGGCATTGACTTGAAACCTTCAAATCCTCTACTTGTAGTAGTGGCTAGTACGTAGGTTTCCTACATCAAGACACACAGCATATGTGCAATGAAATTTGAGCCCGTAATTTTGTACTCCACTTTTGTTCTCGATGAACATGGAGGTACCATCAAATTCAGATCCAAATATCAATAACTTGTGGTTTCCAAGAATAATATTGAGTTTTAGAAAATACTTTACAAATGCTTCAACAGTCTTAGATGACAGCAATGCAGTAAAAATAGAGCAAACATTTTTCATGAACAATGTGCAGTCGTTTTTGAAGCTTGGAAAATGTAAAAGTAAATAGCAATAATACGAGAGATCTATTTCGGTAAATCCTATCTCATAAAAAGAGCAAGCTTTTGTCTCTGTTCTAGATCAATTATGCATGCTTCTCTATTTGGGGAAGCTGAGGCAAGGATTAAACGGTGGAATAGTGAAGAAATAATTGTGCCAAATCTTACCATGCAAATGGAACTCTAGTGTATTATTTGGGACAAACTCATAAACAAGCAACCTCTGGTCTCCAGCAATGCAGTATCCAACTAGGGAAACAAGATGTCTGTGATGTACTCGGCTAATGATCTCAACTTCAGCCTGAAACTCACGCTCCCCCTGTCTGCTCCCAGATTTCATCTGCTTAATTGCAACTGTTTTTCCATTTGGGAGGACTCCTTTATGGACATAGCCAAAACCACCTTGACCAAGAAGATTTGAGTTTGAGAATCCATTTGTTGCAAATGCTAACTCATCATATGTAAATGAGATTTGTAAGAGTCCCAAGGCAATGGCAGGAGATGATGCATTATCTGGTCTCTCAGATTCCAAACTTGTGCTAGTCATAGAATGCATAGGGGGAGACGGAACGTTAATGGCCGACTGTTGCTGATTCAATCCAACTCCAGGGGGGGGGTTGGCTTTGGAAGCAATGTAGCACCACCATCTGTAGGAGGAAGAGTAGTTTGTTGCCAATGCTGGGGTAGACCACCAAACTGATCAGCTGGAGAAATTGGCATCGAGAATTGTTTCAAGTATAGATTTAGGGAAATTTTCACATATATACATACATACTTGCTTAAAAATAAAATCACATAATCAAGTATTCTAGATTAGGCTAAGCTTATTCTTGGAAACATAAGCAAGACAGGTTTGTTTGTGCAAACAGAACTTATCAAACCTAAATACAATAAGAATATTAGAAAAAGAGCAACATCGTCGAAATAAAATCTAACACGATTATACCCATTGAACACACTTCGAAGAAAATAAGAGTTCACATGTAGTAGAGTTTAGAACAAAGTTTTCAAAGTATACGGAAAGCTTACCTTTCGGCGGTTGTGGAGTAGCAGTAGAGTAATTATCAAACCCATGTTGTCTCATCCTTCTCCGCTTTCCTTCTATACAAAAAGGCACAAACGCCCACAAAAAGCAGCATAAGCAGCGAACCAAACACAGTCCCAACAACTAGTCCGATTACAGTGCCCTGCGACATTCCACCGGACGGTGGTGGCGGCGGAGGCGGCGACGCCAGAGTCCCGGAAGGTGGAGTGGAATTACTGGGAACGGCAGAGGAGGTCGGCGGCGGAGAAGAGATATCATTGGTGGTGGCAGGCGGCGGAGGAGGAGGAGAGGTGACGTTGGTATCGGGAGCTGTCTGAGATACATCCGGAGACGGCGCAGACATCGCCGGCGAAGATTCGGGTACCGTTCAAGGGTTTTGGTGTTGCCTTAATGGGACACGGCGTGGGAATGAAAGCCTGAAAAAGCGTGTGGGAGAAATGAAATTCACAATTTACAAGATTTCATTATCACATGGGAAGCAATGAGTATGGTAGAATGTGGGGGAACTGATGGTGTGGGTGGACCCTGTGCTACTGTGACTGTGAGTCACTCTTAAAATCGGAAACAAATAGAAATAGAAACAATCACGTACGGAAGATTCTATGGACGTTGATTCATCACGTCATGTCGTTTAGTGTGCTTTCCTCTGCGTTTTACTTTTTTTGTCTGATCTCCCAGCCGTTAATTTAGCGGGAAAATCAAAAATAAAATATTAGAGTACAGGTTAGGGGGAAATGAACAAATTATTCTTTTGATTCTTAACGTTTGTACGAAATTTAATATTGATCCTCATATTTCAAAAAATTATTTTAGATCTCAACGTTTTTTTTTAAATTGATCTTCTAGCGTAACATCCGTTTGGTTTTGCCATTAAATGTTGACGTATAAGGCTTATGTGGTACACCATCTCTCCTACGTGTCATATTTAATTGACATGACACCCTCTCTCACTCAAATTCAGTAACACGATGCCGTTTTAATTCAAAACAGAACATTTAAATGAATCAAAATGACGTCGTTTTGTTGAGTTTAAGTGAGAGAGGTGTCATGTCATTTAAATATGACACGTATGAGAGAGGGTGTGTCGCATAAGCCTTCCACATCAGCATTTAATGAAAAAACCAAAAAAATGTTACGTTAGAGGACTAATTTTGACAAAAAAAAACGTTGAGGACCAATATTAAACTTCATGCAAACGTTGAAGACCAAAAGAGTAATTTGGCCAAATAAAATTGATGGCTTCGTTTAATTGGAAGAGTATTATTATTTCTTTATCTTAAAATGATGTTTTTTATAATACTGACTTCATTTTTGTTTAATTTTTATTATTGGAAACTTTTATTAATATGTCATTAAACCATACTAAAATGATTTGTTATATGCTATCTTAATTTTCTAATAATGTATTTTTCAAATCAATTTATTTAAATCACTTAACATATGGCATCCATGTAAATTGATTTTGTTTTGTATCTACGTTTACTTCTTTTTTTAATAAATCTTAGATATTTAAAGAAATAAGAAAAAGTGACCTATCATGTCTATAAAATTTAATAACTAATTCATAAATTAATAACATATTGACAAAAATTTAACAATTTTTAAATTATGAAAATGCAAAAAATAAAATAGCAATATATATATATATGGCATTTTTTTTATGGAGTCCAGGTATGAACTCAATAGAAAGTGACAACTAACAAATCATATGTGTATATGATGAAACGATTTATTTTATTCTAACCAAAGTAGAGACAATGATGTGAAATTAAGCTTCCGTTTTTACGCATATGAATGAATGGACAAAGTTCACACAAATCAACCAATAATAAACTATTAATGGTGTGTTTGGATGCTTCTGAGGATGTAATCCAAGATTACATTCAACATTCTTTTTATCAAATAAACATTACTTTTTGTAATGTGATGAAATAATATTTTTGTTATTTTTTTTATCTATTTTGATTTCATTCTCACTTTTAATTCATTTTACTCTTTTATTCTATCTATATCATATCATATTAACATGATATTTCCATTACATTTAATATTACATTATTCAGCCCAATAACCAAACACACCCTAAGTGTTGTTGTGAAATAAAGAAAGTTCTTACATGCATATATTGCTCTGTTTTATGAGTTTTGCTAACTACCATTATATACATATGGTATGCCTTACCTAATATTCTCAAGTGGTGTGTAAAGATAGTTTTTTCCCCAAGGATAAAGATAGTTAAGAATAAAAAGTGAATAATCCCACACGAATTGTTTGTTTGTTTGTTTTTTTAAAAAAAAGAACAAATGAAATAGGGGTTAATGATCTAAAATGTGTTAAATTAATTAGTAGTTTACTAGTTTTTAAAAATCACATTCATTTTGAATTTGGTCATTGCAATTTAAAAAATTGTGAAAGTTGATATTATATTAAACTTCTATCAATACAAATAAATATAACCTAGATTTTTTGTTTGATAACTATATAACCTAGGTTTGATGAGAGTAAAAGATAAAATGAAAATTTTAAAATTTGAGTAAGGGTAATTTTGTCATTAAAAAATTGAAGTTTAGTTTTTTTACTATAAATAAAAGCTCTAATTTTTAACTTCTATTTAAAATTAAAAAACTGCTTCTACTACAATTCAAAAGTAATTTTAAAACATTTTTCAAACATCTCATTTTAAGAAATAAATGCTTTGAAAAAATAAGTCATTTTAAAATTAGTTTAACAAGTAATAATTTTCAAGATTTTAAAATGTATTCATCTCTAATTTTGGATCCTTGTTAATCTTCTCATCATATCTTTCTTTCATTACTTTGCCAAACAAAAGTGTATTCCTCTAAATCAGTTTCTTCATGAACAATTTCAACTTAAGTCATAAAAGTTTGTTCACTAAAATACGTAAGGAGGTGAAGAAACGAATCTAGGCAAAATTTGAGGCACTTTGAAAGAAGTAAAATCATGATTACGAATCCAAAACTTGCAAGCTAGCCCACATTTTCTTCTGTCTCCCTCTTGAATCGAACACAAAACTACTAAGAATAATAGAGAGAGTGTAATTTGGTCCAAAGCGATTGAAAACAAAATCAAATGGGTACCGAAAGTTCTCTCCAAGAAAGCAACCCTCCACTCTCAACGGAGGAACAAGATTTGCTTGATCGGGGAAAAAAGAAAGTCAAAATAACGGATAACGTGCCACATGAGAGTGCCCCGGAAGGAGAAGGGGAAGCGCAAGTGGAAGAATTAGAAACGCCTAAACCTATGGAGGAAGGCTCCCCCATGCGCAACAATGGAAAGCAAACTGATGAATCTATGTTGGACTTGGACGATGGAAATAGTCTTGGGAAACCTGAGACCAAACGCGGCCTTTGGCCTAACGGGGGGGTGCAAGGGTTATCGTACAAAGAAAGACTCCTGGGAATTAATGGCCGAGGAAATGACGACTACACTGATGATGACCCTTTTGACATTAGTGAGGAGGAAGAAGAAGAAATGGAGCTTGAAGCCCCACCAGAAACGGAAGATGAATTATTCTGTCCTACGCTGTTCGTAACACCAGACGAAAGAAGGAAGTTATATAAAGATTGGAAATTAACCCTTATCGTGAAAATCTTGGGGAAAGCTTTAGCATTCAGATTCCTCAAAGCAAGAATCGAGAGGATGTGGCAAAGAACAGGTACCATAAAAGTCATAGACATAGGTAATGGTTTTAATGCAGTCATGTTCTCTGAAATTGCAGATTATAAATTCGCACTCCATGAAGGGCCATGGATCATCGCAGAACACCAGTTGATGGTCCAGAGATGGCGGCCAAATTTTGATCCTTACAATGTTGATTACAAACGCATCCCAGTCTGGATCAGAGTGCCAAATCTTCCCATTGAGTACTATGAGAAGCACATCCTATGGAGACTAGGTGACTTGTTTGGTAAGACACTTAAAATCGATGAACATACCCTCTTGGACAAAATGGCTCAATAGAAATTGAAAGGGCTAATTTTGCTAGAATTTGTATAGAAATTAACCTTCGTAAGAAACTCATGTCACAATTTAGACTCCTAGGTAAGGTCCATAGAGTAGAGTATGAAGGACTTAGAATGGTTTGTTTTACTTGTGGTAAATTTGGTCATAGCAAAGAAAATTGTCTTGAAGGGAAAGAACAAGACTCTCAGGGTAGTCAAACCCAAACACCCCCAATTAATAATGTTATTAATTTAGATGTCTCAAAAAAAGTGGAGATAGGGGAGGAAGCTTTTGGGCCATGGATGATGGCTCCTAAAAAAGTTAGGAAAAGACCAAACACGTATCTTAAGCCAGGCACTAGTACCTCTAACAATAATAAGGGTAAAACGGACCAACATTCCGAAGTAGATTTGAAATTTTCAATCAAGAAGACCAAGACAACCAACCTGAGGAGAACATAGTCTCTCTGAATACAACTATCTTACCCCAAAGGGAACCTTCCCCTGCACCCCACATTAGGGTCCCCAGCCCAGCTATTGAAACCAAATCACAGCCTATTAAGCCTAAGCCTAAAAAAGCTGAACCTATTAATCAAGGAGCTAAGAGGCAACCCTCCAGTCAGCAAACCGCTCCTCCACCAAAAAAAATCTCTAAAACAACCTCTGATAGAGCTAATGAACACACCCTGGTCACTTCACAAAATCAGGGGACAAAGAACTTAACGATTCAAACTCCTAGCAAGTCACCCTTCAAGAATAAAGGAGTTGGGAGAGGTGTGAGTATCACCAATATAGAAAGTGCTAAGATTAAACATAAAAAACCCCCTGACTATGAGGAAACTTTAAGACTTATGAAATATGCCAGTCAGACCATATCAGGTGATGAAATTTTATCTGATTTAGGAGCTGTTCGTGTTTATACGAACAACCTTTAATCTGTTTTGTTTCCTCATGAATTTAATCATTTGGAATTGTAGAGGGGCTGGTGCTAAGTCCTTCCCGTCTGGTTAAAGACTTATTTAGACAGTATAATATTGATATCTTGGTCCTAGTTGAAACTAGAATTAATGGCAATAGAGCTGATGCAGTTATCAAACAATGTGGAATTAAGCATTTTGTCAGAATTGAAAGTTCAGGATTTGCAGGGGGGATTTGGATGCTATGGCGGAATGATTCCCTCATGATTGATGTCCTCGATTCAGGTTTCCAGTTTTTACACACAAATTAAAGAAAGCAATTCTTCTATTTGTTTCTTTGCTACTTTTATTTATGCTAACCCAAGTGAACGGGTTAGGAAATTCTTATGGAAAAGTTTAGAAGATATATCACATAACATAAATGGTCCTTGGGTGGTATTAGGAGATTTCAACAGTTATATATACACCTCGGAAAAACGTGGAGGAAGCAGCCATAACCATAATAGCATGAATAACTTCTCCTTTTGTATGCAACAATGCAACCTTTTGATCTTGGATTCAAAGGTCCAGCCTTCACCTGGAGAAGAAATGAACTTATGATCAGACTCGATAGAGTGATTGGCAATCTTGAGTGGAGGAATTCCTTCCCTGACTCCTCAGTGCTGGTCCTCCCTTCCCTTAAGAGCGATCATAATCCTATACTTCTGAAAACTGAAACCCCTATAAGTCCTATCAAGAGTGAAAAGCCCTTCAGAGTCCAACTTGCTTGGTTAACTCATAATGGGTTTAACAAAATTGTTGAAGATGCTTGGTCGAACTCCACTTCCTGGGATCAAAGTCTTCAAAATTTCAGTGCTTCCGCCACAGATTGGAATTCTTCAGAATTTGGTAATGTGTTTTATAAAAAGAAACGCCTCCTCAACAGACTCAATGGTCTTGAAAAAAGGTTGTCAATCAGACATGATTTCGGCTTAGTTAAACTGAAGTGGAAGTTATGGAAGGATTATGAAGACATACTGCTACAAGAGGAACTTATTTGGTTCCAAAAATCCAGAAGTAACTGGATCCTCTTTGGGGATAGAAACACAAAGTACTTTCAAGCTTCTACTGTGGCGAGAAGGAAAAAAAATAAAATAGAAAGTTTACAAGACGAACAAGGCCAATGGATCAGGGGGAGGCAGACCTAAAGCTGATTGTTAATAACATCTTCAAGAACCTGTACACCGAAGACAACCCAAGTAGAATGCAGTGGTATCAAGAGAATTCTTTTCCTGTTCTGGATGATCAAGCTAAGAGACTTTTGGAGTCTGAAGTCACTGCATCTGAAATTAAAGAAGCTTTCTTTGATATGGACCCTTACAAAGCCTCAGGAAATGATGGGCTTCATGCTTTTTTCTTCCAGCATTACTGGGAAACCGTGAGCAACTCAGTTACTAATTTAATTACATCTATTTTCAGAAACCCCGAACAAGTGGCAGCTATTAACCAAACCCTGTTGACTCTTATTCCTAAGGTGGACCCGTTCGAAAATGTCACACAAATCAGACCTATTAGTCTTTGTAATGTGATCTACAAAGCAATAACTAAAATTATTGCTAAAAGACTCAAAGGTTTTATGAATCATATGATCTCACCTTTTCAATGTAGCTTTATCCCAGGTAGACAAGGCATTGATAATGTTATTATTGCCCAAGAAGTGATTCACACGATGAAAAATAAAAAAGGAAAACAAGGGATGATGGGCATTAAAGTTGACCTGGAGAAAGCCTATGACAGAGTCAATTGGGCCTTCCTCAAAGACACTCTCCTTGCTGCTGGTCTTCCCCACAAGCTGGTTAATATCATTATGCATTGTGTTACACATTGCTCCATGCAGGTTTTGTGGAATGGATCGAAATTGGATAGCTTTAACCCTTCCCGAGGCCTTAGACAGGGAGATCCACTTTCCCCCTATCTCTTTGTGTTTTGCATAGAGAGACTTAGTCATCTTATTTCCAAAGCTGTTGATCTTAAGTTATGGAAGCCCATCAAGCTTGCCAAGGATGGGCCTCCAATTTCGCACCTATTTTTGCTGACGACCTTTTTTTATTCTCTGACGCAGGGTTGGACCAAGCTGAGCTTATCCATAATATAATGGATTATTTCTGCCAATGCTTCGGACAAAAGGTTAACCAAGGGAAAACTAAAATGTTCTTATCAAAAAATACAAGCTAAGATAAGATTAATCAGATCAGTGATTCCATTGGCTTCTCCATTACTGACGACCTTGGGAAGTATTTGGGGATTCCCCTTCATCATGGTAGAGTCAACAAGGATACGTACTCCTTCATTTTGGAGAAAGTTGAGTCTAAACTCTCTCAATGGAAGCAGCAGACTCTTTCCTTCGCCGTCGTACCACCCTGATTAACTCAGTTATTAACTCAATTCCAACATATGCAATGCAAGTAAGCTTGCTTCCTGCCTCTTTGCTTGATAAGCTTGAGCAGTTGGAGCGCAGCTTCCTATGGGTTCAAAATAAAGACAGCTATAAGGCTCACTTAATTAACTGGGACATAATCAGTTCCCCAAAAAATTACGGAGGGTTGGGTGTTAAGAGACTGAAAGAGTTCAATCTCGCCCTTCTCATGAAGATCTCTTGGGGTTTACTCACTAAAGACAAGACCCTCTGGGTGGAGGTCCTAAGAAATAAATACAAATGCAATAACGATGGGAAGCTTGACGTCACTAAGACTGGATCTGTCTCGAATTTATGGGCAGGTGTGTGTAAAACTTGGAATCTTATGCTGAACGCTACTATCAAGATCCTTAAAGATGGCGAAGACACCAAATTCTGGGCGGACCCTTGGGTTCCTGGCTACCCTAACCTTTGCTCTATGTCTCTTCACACAATTCCACAGACTGAGATTAACAAGAAAGTAAATGAGTTTTGCACTGACTCGGGGGCTTGGAATTGGCATCTTTTTAGTCATCTCCTTCCCCTAGAGGTTCTTGAATCAATTGATGGTATTACTCCTCCCACTGCAGGTGCTGGAAAAGATTCTTTCGCTTGGATCTTCAGTAAAGATGGCCAGTTTTCAACTAAGTCTGCCTACATGGATGTCGTTTTTTCTGGTAATAGTAACACGGGTTTCATATGGAAGAAGATTTGGAAATGTCCTGCGATCCAGAGAGCTCAATCCTTCCTCTGGATCTTATCCCATGACTGCATCATGACTGAGAGCCAAAGGCTTAAAAGGAAGCTTTCCAATTCGGATATGTGCAGAAGGTGCAACTTAAGCAGGGAATCTTCTCTACATGCAATAAGAGATTGCCCCTTAGTTAAACCTCTTTGGTATAAAATAGTTGATAAAAAGTACTGGAGCAATTTTTTTTCCCTGGAGCTGCGTGATTGGGTCGTCTTTAACTTATCTAGAGTAACTTCTGATAGACTAAACCTCCCTTGGAGCTCTACGTTTGGTACCACTTGTTGGTACATCTGGAAACAACGTAATGATTGGGTATTCAACAATAAAAAAGCTTCTGCAACTGTTCTTACCCATGCTATTGACTTGCATCTTCAGGAGATTACAAAGGCCTTGGCCCTCAGAAAGGACCCAAAAGTGAACCAGAAGGAGACTTGTGAGCTCATCACTTGGAAGAATCCTGAGAAGAATTGGATCAAAATCAATGTCGATGGCTCGTATAAAAGCAATACCTCCAGTAGTGCTTGTGGTGGTGTTGCTAGAGACCATGATGGGAACTGGCTGTTTGGTTTCTCTAAGAAAATAGGCGCTAGTAGTGCCCTTCATGCTGAAATATGGAGCATATGGACGGCTATGAAGATCGCTAAGGACAAAGATCTCCCTAGAATTATAATTGAAACCGACTCAAAATTAGCGTTGGATTTGCTACTTAAGAATGACGATACGTGCCATCCTCTTAGTGGCTTGGTTAGGAAGATCAAGGTTCTCCTTCAAGATGATTGGATGATCAACTTCTCCCACATTTTTAGGGAAGGGAATAGAGTTGCTAATGCTCTAGCCTGCCACGGCCACTCTGCTAGTTCTCCTTTTGTGTATTTTGAGTCTGCACCTAGTTTTTGTAAAGGGATCTTATTAGATGATTGTAAAGGGACTGGTTTCCCTCGTGGCTCTTCTTGCTAGCCTTTGCTAGCTTCTATGTAACCAAAAAAAAAAAAAACGTATAATCTCTTTGAGCGATATGTCATTTGCAAATAAGACTTTTAAATTTTTAAAATTGGCATTAACCCTCCCTCAAAATTTTATAATTATTGTGCAAAACACTTTTCATTAAATTTTTTATTTAGAACTCTAAGCGAATATTAACAGGTCAATAAAATCAAATTATACAAAAATATATATAAAAAATCCCCTTAAACTTTAGTTTTTGTGCAAGAAGTCCCTATAAACTTTAGGAATTGTTAAAACTCCATAAACTATATGTTTTATGCATTTTTAAAAATAATTTAACATGTTTGTTCTTCATTAAAAGTCCCGAGTTTTTATTAAACAAAAAAATTGAGCTAATCTAAATTTTAAGTTTGTTAAACTAAACGAGCCCCAATAATTCATTTAATTTAAGGAATCCCCAAAAACCTATTGCCATTTCTTCTAAAAATGTAGGCTATTTTTGGTTTGTAGGTAATATTAGGTAATTGTAATGCAATGTCACGGATTCTAAGAAATTATTTTGTTTGGTATTACTTTAAGATATGCATTTTTTATTACATTAAAATTGTTACGTAAAACATATTTACATCAAATGAATGAAAGTAGACATAAAAATTTGTATGTAAAACATGTTTACTAATGTAATTGAAACTTTAGGACAAAATTGTCCTTCCTATTTTTTATAATCACCAACCACCACCGTGAATAATAAAAATAGACTATTTAGTCTTTGAGACATTAATCATTGTATAGTTGAGTGACATAACCGTCAAATACTGGTACTTCACCGTTGATTTGCTCCATGTACTGCTACATGCCACATTATCATGTTATTTTGATTAAAAAAATTTGTATTTAGCTCTAATTCAAAAATGTTATTTTTGTCAAATTTGTATTTTGTTTATTTTTTTTCAAATTTTCCTTTTAAAATAATATTGTCAATATGACATGACAACACATAATAAATTAATGGTGACATGTTAGTATTTAATAGTCACATGACCTAATTAAATAACAACTAATATCCCATAGACTAAATAATTTATTTTTATTAATTAAAAACTAAATAGTATGTTAACCAGAATTTTCTCTAAAACTTATATTTAGAGGATCCAAATATCACATAATTGGTCATTATATTCAACATTTTTATACAAAATATGGTAATTTGAATATTCAATGGCCAATTTGGCGAATGGCATTGAAGTGGGATTTTTACGCGAGGTCTAAGCTCATAAGATTCTCTAAACTATACAAATCTGTTCATGAGTATTTGTTAAATTAAATTTGAGCTTAATTTATAATGTGAACGAGAGACGCGAGCATTAGAATAGGTGTAATTTCAATTCATATTCGTACGCAGAGAAAATCGTTATAGAGAACGCAACTGACAGAAGGTGGGAAACATACGCACGCACGCACGCACCGCCATATCCAAGCAAAACGCAAACACCATACGAAGCAGAAAACCTAACGGTCGTAGCGTTGAATTTTCTTCGATACTCTCTGTTCTCCTTTATCCTTCTCTCGCATTACGAGTCTTCTCGGTGGTTACAGTTGTATTCGGTTCATTATACGCCAACGCACTGCTCGATCCTGTACCTATTCTCAGTTTGCTTCATTGGGTGGTTAAGTGATGGGTCGGAGAAGGAAAAAAAGGGGGCGTTTGGATTGATTT
This sequence comes from Senna tora, assembly GCA_014851425.1. Classification (NCBI taxonomy): domain Eukaryota; kingdom Viridiplantae; phylum Streptophyta; class Magnoliopsida; order Fabales; family Fabaceae; genus Senna; species Senna tora. The sequence continues at coordinate 46,029 of JAAIUW010000159.1, read as the reverse complement.
GAATTAAGTTTATTATTTCCAGTTACGGCGGCGCGATTGAGCATGCCGAACCAGGTGAAGGTGAAAGACCTCCTCGAGGAAGGGAAGAGGCGGATTGTGTTTCTGATCATATGCGTCGTGGGGCTGTCATATATATTGTCGGGTAAGTTTCCGGCCATTGGTTCTGTTTATTTATTAGTAATTAATGATTTGTCCTTCTGTAGTTCTTTTGGGTCCATCATGGTGTAATCTAGAAGTTCGTGATATTCCAGTATATACGACTCTATAATCATAGAAGAGAGTGCTTATGTTTTAGTCGTTTCCTAAAAATGATTGGCTGTTAAAGTAGACTGACATTATTTATGTATGCTTTTAACTCTCTGTAAAACCCTTTTCATCATATGGTTGTTGCATGCCTAGCAAGTGCAAAGAATGGTAGTATCAAAGTGATGGCATTTAATGATTTCATTATATAGGCCTTGGGGTAGATTCAGGATCCAGAATGATATATCTATCAGTATTAATTTAGTTTTCTTTTTTCTTCTTCTCGTGGTGTATCAAGATGTGCAGACATGATTGGGTCCATGATCCAGCTGTACCACTTTCCCTTCTAAGGGTCACGCTAATATATATATATATATTTTGTGGGAAAAAGTTGTGCTTGAGAAAGCTGACTCTAGAAAGCTGGGAATATTGGTTGCTCAACCAACACTTGTGTGCGCTTAATTCTTAGGATACAGTACCGTGCTTTAAATTATCTAGGTCACTACAGTCTTTACGAGTAAAGATTAGCTGGTTATATTGGCAATGCTGGAATCTTCTTGAGGATCCTTACTTTCTTGTTTGGCCATTAGTGATACGATACTAGCCAAAGTGACGCAAGATAGAACTGTGAAGGCATAGTGGGCCCTTTCGGTCTTAACAAAATTAACTGAGAAGTGACATAAAAATCTTCTTGGAGCTTTCCTAGCTTGTATCTTATCCTAATATGATTCTGGTCCTACCACAATTACCTGAAGATTAATTTAAATAACTAGATAAAATCCCTACCAATACTCTTAAAGTAAATTACATAAGAATAATCAAATATCTTTTCTTGGTTTATTATGATTGACCCTTTTGTCCTGTAACGCAAACAGTCTTTAGCTGCTTAATTGTTGCACCGGGGATATGCCTGTGTAGTCCCATCCCATGTCTTCTGAAATTTATGCTTCATTTCTTGATGGTCTCTGTCCTTGCTCTTTTCTATTGTACTTGATCGTATGAAAGATAGATAAAAATGAACTAAGCATATTTAAGTGTTAACTATTTAACAGCAGTGGAAGATTAATTATGAGACCATGCCAGGTTTCCATCAGCGATTTATAGAAATAAAATGACTTGATACACCCACCCTGTTAGCCAAAATGAATGTTGGATGGCGGTCATTATAGGCATTTGACATGTTGGAATTACTTTTTAGAAGGGGGAGAGGGTATTATGAAAAGTTGAAATCATCCTTTATACCTTTAGCTGGTTTAGTTTTGGTCAGAATGTTCGGATTTTTAAAAAATATGTAGAGCCAAGAGGAATAGCTTACCTCTCCTAGTGTGATAAGGCTTTGTGTATTGTTGTTGACTTGTTGTATTATGTAGATCCAAGAGGAAAAGAAAATACAACTCTTAAATATGAACCAAAGTAAGCCGACCTCTAACCGAAACTATACCAACCCTACAGTTTGGTTCAGTTCCATAAATTTGATTAGGTTGGGATTAGTTCCTTCCATTAACGCATAACTTTTAGTATTCATTTGGTATCGAGAAAATTCATTAATACTGGGACCTTTGTACCTGTTAATTTTGAGGTTCACTTTGTTTCTAGGTCTTGGTATTAACTTATTTATTTTGGTTTGATTCCAGTGACAAGCTCATCAGTATGGGTCAACTTGCCAACTGCTGCCTTCCTTGTCATTATCCTCCGTTATATATCACTAGATTTTGAAATGAAGAGAAAAGCTGCAGCATACAACAATAAACCCTGCACAACCAGTGCTCAGTCATCAAAAAAACCTCTTGAATGCCCTAAAGTTGTTGCAAATTCTGAGTGGAGAGCAAAAGTGAATTCTCCTATTGTTGAGGATGCAATAGATCACTTCACCAGACATCTAGTCTCTGAGTGGGTGACTGACCTGTGGTACTCTCGCTTAACACCAGATAGAGAGGGTCCTGAGGAATTAGTGCAAATAATAATTGGTGTTCTTGGGGAAATTTCAGGACGCATGAGGCAATTAAATCTGGTTGATCTTTTGATAAGGTCTTTATTCCATTTGTTGTCCATGAAATTTTTTTTTTGGTTTTTAGTTGTAAATTAACTGACAGATTGTTAACCTTGCCTCTATGGTTCAGGGATCTTATCAATCTCGTTTGTTCACACTTGGAGCTATTTCGTGCTGCTCTTGCAAATATTGAAAAGCAACATTCATCTTCATTAACAACTGAGTGTCGAGATACAGAACTGAAACTTGTATTGGCTGCTGAGAACAAATTACATCCTGCTTTATTTTCTGCTGAAGCTGAGCTTAAGGTTTCCGTTTTATTGTTTAATCTACTTATATGGAATAATGAGTAATCGATTATTAACAATAGGCCAAGATTTTGTTCCCTTTACTTCTTAAGGTTGAAAAATAATGCTGGCTGTATTCATAATTAGCAGGTTCTGCAACATTTGATGGATGGCCTTGTTTCAGTCACTTTCAAGTCTGAGGATTTGCGCTGCTCATTCTTCCGTTACACTGCTAGGGAGCTACTTGCATGTGCCGTGATGCGACCTCTTCTTAACTTAGCCAGTCCAAGGTATCTTTTCACCCATTTTGCTTGATTTCTGACAATTGATGCCATTCTCATTTTCTCTTTTTTTTCCTGGCAGATTTATTAATGCAAGAATTGAATCTATAGTACTTAAAAAACCAATGTTAATAAAGAAGCTACTGCTGTTCAAGAAGCATCTCACTCCAAAGAAGACGGGCAGCTGATACCCTCCGACTGTTTCTCTAAGCTTTTAGATCCTTCGATTACTGGTGTTGAGCTTGTACAACTAAGAAATGTTCATTCCAGAAATGCACAGTCATCTGCAAAAGATAATGCCAACGATAGTATTTCTAAAGATCCGTTGCTTTCAATTGATGCTCAATCATCCCGTTCATGGAAATCACTGCCATCAAACTCCCAAATTAATGATGACATAGGTATTCAACAATATCACTCAGGAGGGCAGTGGGGTGACAGCTTAGATCACATGTCCCAGAGAAGGACCCAAGCCCTTGCTCCAGAACATTTTGAGAATGTGTGGACAAAAGGGAGAAATTACAAGAAAAAAGATAGGGAGAATCAGTTAAATGATCATAAAAAGGTGATATCTAGACCAAACAAAGAAACTAATTCTAAATGTAATCCCTCCAAGGGTTGCAATACTAATTTGGGATGCAGTAGTCGGTTTACCATGGAAAACACACCATTTTGTGCAGACAGGAGTAGATCAACTTGCCCTTCAGTTACATCATTTCAAGATGATGAGCATGATCACATGCATCTGCAGATGGTTGATTCTGGGAGCAGTACTTCTTATACTTCTGAAGATGGTGAAACTAGTAGTGTCACTGGTCTTGATTCCCCAGTAACTAAAGTTTGGGATGGAAGAAATAATAGAAATCGGGCTGTTTCTTACATTCATCACCCACTTGAAAATTTTGATTGTCATAGTACAGAAAAGATAAATAAAAAACAATCTCGCTATAAGAGATTACCCAGAACCCAATTTGACTCGAAAAGGTCCAGGCCAACTGGTCATAACGTGCATATTTGGCTTGAAGTTAATAGAACTAGCTTTTTATCTGGAGATGGACAGGATTTACTTAGTCCTTTGAAATCACATGTAAATTCTGAGGACTGTTGCGATGATGCTGATATTAATAATTTGGGCAGAATACATAGTGGAGCAGCGGCGTCTTCTTCAGCATCCTCTACTCCTAAATCAGAATCCTGTAGTTTGGCTGTTAATCCCCTGAAAAGTTCATTGGCAGTAGATTCCTTTTACAAATTGAAATGTGAGGTAGTTATCTTAACTCTTGTAGCTCCTTTAATTGAGAATGCTTGATTTTTATTCTGATATTCTTTTTTGTGATAAAATTGTGAACTGATTTCTGATGCAGGTGGTAGGAGCAAATATTGTGAAGAGTGGTTCAAGAACATTCGCTGTTTATTCCATATCTGTTACAGATGTAAATAATAACAGTTGGTCTATTAAAAGAAGGTGCTATGGCTTCCGTATTATCAACTATATATGTGTTTCTAATATTATGTCATTCTAAAGATGCCTTCTTATATGTTCTTCTTAGGTTTAAATAAGTGATTTTTGTTGCTTATTTTAAAGGTTTCGTCATTTTGAGGAGCTACATCGGCACCTAAAAGAGTTTCCTGAGTATGATCTACATTTGCCTCCGAAACATTTTCTCTCGACAGGTTTTGATGTACCTATCATTCAAGAGCGTTGTAAGTTGTTGGACATATATTTGAAGGTCGGAAACTTAAGTCCCTTGATAATGTAAATCATGTATTTATGCTTAAGATATGCCAGGGTTGTAATTATTTGAACAAAATTTTTTCTGTCCTATCATTCTTTTCTTCTGAAATGTAAATTATAACAAAAGAAATCTTTTACTGGTCCCTCAGTGTTTCTTTGGCTAATTATAGGTTCTCATTTTTAATGTTTTTATTTTATAAGTGCAATTCATCTGGTTTCGGTGCTTCAGTAAATTGGAATCATCAATATTTTAATATCAGCCAGATAGATGTTGGATATAAGTGCACCTCTATTTTTTAGATATCACTTACTTTGCATATATTATATCATGGTTTCTCTGTGATTCTAATGATGTTCTTCTATGCTTTGAATACTTTTATTGACTCAAGGCTTATTGCTCCTCAGAAGCTTATGCTGCTTCCGAAAATTTCAGGATCAATTGAAGTATGGGACTTTCTTAGTGTTGATTCTCAGGTCTGTCTTCTTGTCCAACAGATTCCTCGATTGCCAAAAATGTATTTTTATTTTCTAAAAATATTTCTGGCTTATCTCTTGCTATTATATTATGTTGCAGACATACCTATTCTTGAGTTCATTTTCTATTATCAAAACATTGTCAGGTGATTCATGGTGAAGGTTAATTTGAGCATACATAATTTTAATTTTCCCTCATTTGGACCTCTCTTTCATTTTTTTGTTTATTGGAAACTACCCTAGTTAACTTGGAAGATAAGCCATCTGAGAAAAGTACAAGCAGTTCCAATTTTTCTGTGTGTGACCCCTTTGCCTCAAGAAGAGAAAACAACAGCGTTGAAAGTAAAGAGACAGTTTTGCGAACAAGAAATAATGGTGTGGCTGACAGAATGAGGCCAAAAGTAAATGGCATGCCTCTCTCTTCACCAAACGCTCTTGGAAAGGAATCTAGAAAGGTAATTCAAAATTCTGGCGGTAATACAAATACTGGAGCATGGAAGGATGAAGCCTCTCCCAAGAAGTCGCAGAAGACAGTGAAAGAAGAGAGTCTGATGTTTTGGAGGTGGTGTCTAATTTACACCAAAATACTTCTGATGCTCTTCCTACAGAGGTGATTCTAAGATAAATCTAAGTATCTGGTTCCATATAATCTTCTTTACTTTTAGGACTAGATGAATATATATATTTGATCACTGCATTGGATTATTTGCAGCGAAGTTATTATATTTGATTTCAGATATGCTTCTTTACATTTAGGACAGATTATATGCATAATGGCATCTTGATTCTGATTAAATATAATTCTTCATGCAGTGGGTGTCTCCAAATTTGAGTGTTCCCATATTGGATCTGGTTGATGTTATCTTCCAGCTTCAAGATGGTGGATGGATTAGGTAGTCTGAAAAATCATATTCTTTTGCTTTAATAGCTTAAATCTAAAGCAATTTTTAATTTTAAGATCCAATGGTTACCTTAGATTAACTAACAATTTATATCTTGTGCACATAACAGACGGAAAGCTTTTTGGGTTGCTAAACAGATCCTACAACTAGGAATGGGTGATGCCTTAGATGATTGGTTGATAGAGAAAATCCAGCTTCTCCGTAAGGGATCAGTGATTGCTTCTGGGGTCAGGCGAGTTGAGCAAGTAATCCAAAGAGCTATTTGATTTTTTCGAATTTATGTTATCCTAGAATCTCTTCACAGCATTTAAATATTTGATAAAATGGTATATTTTTATTTTTCATACAACCCTGATAACGTTACTGGACAATGATTCAACTTTAATTTAGCATGCTAAATAAAAATATATGACGTGCTGATACGAGTTGTTGGACAATCTAACTAGTTGCTCTGGCCTGATGGAATATTCATAACCAAGCATCCAAATCGACAGCCGCCGCCACCATCTACGAGCCCATCCCGGAGTTCACCTCACAGTCAACAATCTAAAGATGTATCTTCTCCTAGAATAGATGATAAGCAGCAACAGGAGGCAGATCGCTGTGCGAAGTTTGTATATGATCTAATCATTGGTAGTACTTGTGTACTGTTGGTTCTTCAGTTATCTTAAGAATTAAGTGTATTTACTTTTATATTTAAGCAGATGGTCTGTCTTAACTATTACTATGCATGTAGATCATGCGCCAGCAGCAATTGTAGGCCTTGTTGGTCGCAAGGAGTATAAACATTGTGCTAGGGATCTCTATTTTCTTCTTCAGGTAATTTCTGCTTAGCTGTGTGTCATTTTGCTCAATTTGTCAAAGAAATTGAATTGTGCTCGTCTATACTTTTATGGTGGTGGTATTGATTATGTTGGTTGTAAGTTGTAACATTACTTATTGATTTAGAATCTTAAACGACACCAACCTGCAATCTGTTCAATTATACACATGTACTATCTCAATCGCATCAAGCCAAACATAAAATTTTCATTCTGAATTACAAGTAGCTTTACTTTTAGCATGATCATCTCTATAGTTTCATAGCATTAGGGTGGCTGAGTGTACGAGGCTCTCACTAGGCGAGGTCTAGGGAGGGTTAGATATACGCAGCTTTACTCTTGCAAGAAAAAAGGCTATTTGCAAGATTAACTGAATGTTCCTACGGGATTCCCAGTGGAAATGTGTTGGTGCCATTTTCATATTAATGATTTCCTTTATTGAATACTTCATTTAGTTGGTCAATTAGAAAGGAGAATCTCATGAGACTATTTCCCTGGATTTTGAACTAATTTATCATAACAGTTGTAAATTTGTAATGACAATAGACTCTGTTCTTGCAGTCATCTGTTTGTATGAAGCAGCTGGCTTTTGACATTCTTGAAGTACTACTGTTGTCGGCATTTCCTGAACTAGATTATGTATTCAAGCAGTTGCACGAAGAAAAGCACAAGTTCGGAGAATTAAGAAAGACGTGACCATTCAAAAGAGCTGAGATTATGTGTAGGTCACACGTTTTTTTATGGTTCTAGTTCCCCCATTTGTCTCTGCAACCTGGCATCCATCTCTTTTCTCTCTCCCTCCTTTTTTCTATTTTATCCATGGCAGCGTCAAGCACATCTGCTTATTCCCTTACACGTCTAGTTCTTACTTAGTTTTGTTTCTTCTTTTGATAATTACTTAGTTTTGGAAGTTGAGGTAACTATTTGTGAATTTTGATCCTTATGCATTAATAGCCTCATTTACAACCCCACACTGCCAATTTTCCATGATTAACTTCTCAAGATTTTTACTTGCCCATTTTTTCCATTAGGTTTCCGTCACTATTTTTTTATCAAATAACTTATTAGGGTAGAGTTCTCATAACAAGGAAGAGTTTTCCGAACAGGTGTTAGACACGAGGAGACTTGAATTCGAGATTGTTTTGTTGGAAATGAAATATTTACTAAATCAATTATTTATTGGTATTTTCACTATTTTGACAGCAAAACAAGACACCTGGTATAATTATAAGAAAAAAAAAGAAAGTAAACTTGCTCTAGCTTGTACAGATGTATCTATTTCCTATTAATACAAGTCATGCTTAGTTGAAATTAAACAAAAGGAACATCTAATTTCGATTTAAATAGATATTTTTATCATATAAAGTTTCTAATATATTGTTATTATCATTTATTTGAAAGTTCAAATTTCACTCTAAATTTATAACCCATTCATTTTAGGGAGTTCTTCTCTCCATTTTTCTCGTATAAATTTTCTTTTAACAACCAAAAAAATATATATAGATTCCATACTCTCCTTGAACAACCAAAAAGCCTCGTGATCTCATCAAATTTATAGCAACTACATATTAAAGGTAATAAAAAAGACAAAAGCAATGGGGCTGCAAAATCAAGAATGTACCAAGATCTTGCCCCAACATAAAAGCCTTCTAAACCTATAACTCAGTACCGAATATAGAAAATCAGGATCTTTCAAGAGACTTATGCAGAGGCAGCAGCTGCTCCCTTCTTCCTGGGTGCAGCTTCCGTGCCTAAAACAAACGTCACAATAATATCATATTAACAACTTGATTGCTACATGAACATTCAACATCACAAGCACATTAAGAAAGATGGCAAATAAATACCTTCTCTGAAGCCACTCTTGAATCTGCGAGGCACATTACGCAAGTACCTCATCCTACCAGTTCCGGTGGTCTTTCTACGGATGGCCTTGACACTCCAATTGTCTGAAATTGTTATCATCAGCAGAAAATGTATCATGATTCATACCCAAATTAAAGAGTATTTTCTTAATTAGATTAAAAAGCATTACATCAAACAAGCAAGCAACCCAAGAACAGTATTCACACCCGCAAGGATATAAAACCGTCAGATAAGTAAAGGTATTATACCAATTACAAAGCAATTTAACAATATTTTACAAACCCATAAAAAGTCATTTAATCATTTGAACAAAGGCCATTAGTTCTAACAAGCAACCCAAGTACAGGCATTCACACTCATAGATAGAAAATCATCAGATGAAAAAGTACCATACTAATAACATGAAAACTAACAATAAAATAAAACCCAATTTGGAGCTTTTTTTGTTTTCATTTGAGGAAAGACCATTGAATCAATAAGCAACTCACACACAAATACAAAATCACAAAAGAAATGATATTACACCCAATACAAAGCAAATTAACAATAACATTAGAAAGCCCAACTATATGCCATTTTCTTCATTTAAGCAAAGACCATTACTTCTAATAAGAAACTCAATCACATGTATTTACAGACGCAAATATTAAAAAACGGACTTACACTTCCTCTTGCGGGCAGCAGGGAAAGCACAGGCGGAGCAGCGACTCTTCTGGAGATGAAAGCTGCGGCGGCCACACCTCACACAGAGAGTATGTGTCTTGTTCCTCCTCTTACCAAAACTCCCTGTCCCCTTCCCCTGCGGAACATTCACGGATTTTCCATATTAAAATCCAAATTTAACGTAAAATAATATCCAGAAACATGGATATGATTCTCAATGGGCCCATGAACAAGAAGTGGACGAACATAGAATCAGAGAGAGAAGGGTACCATCGAAGCAGATACAGAAACCCTACAAGCAGCTGTGGAAGTCCTTATATGGCTGAGACTTATATGTAAGAGTCAAAATGACTGGGTTTTAGGGTTGAGGACTACCCAGGGCGGTAATCAGGTGTGGGCAAGCCCATACAATATGGCACACCGTGTTTCATGTCTTGGTCTTGGGTGACCTTGGTACGCTATAATATTTTATTATCTTAAATATCGTTGTATTTTAGATAATATAGTATAACATACTATAGTATTTATAATGCTGATGTTTGGTATAACAATGAACGATATCTCATATGTCAGTTATGTAAGATGCACATATTTGGTATTTTTGATGATTAGCATAACTTATTCTTTTTAACTTTCTTATTTATCCTTATAAAATTTAGAGGCAAAATATTATTTAGTCCTGAATTGTTGGTCAAACTACTATTTAGTCCCCGAATTGTTCACTCTGTCAACTATTTAGTCCCCAAATTTGACAAAAATACTATTTAGTCCCCGAATTTGTAACTATGTCAACTATTTAGTCCCCAAACTTGGCAAAAATACTATTTAATCATCGAATTTGCAACTCTGTCAACTATTTAGTTTACTGACTTCTACCCGTTATAGTTGACAGAGTTGTAAATTCGGTAATTAAATAGTATTTTTGTCAAGTTTGGGGATTAAATAGTTGACATAGTTACAAATTCGAGGACTAAATAGTATTTTTGTCAAATTCGGGGACTAAATAGTTGACAGAGTGAACAATTCGGGGACTAAATAGTGTTTTTGAACAATTCGGAGACTAAATAGTAGTTTGACCAACAATTCATGGACTAAATAGTATTTTGTCTCTAAAATTTAATGAGCTTATTTTTTTAAAACAATGTAAAAGATATTTCATTTAAAAATAAAATATTGCATCAGTCATCAATTGAGGAAGAAGCCATAATATCATGTGTTAAACGTAGAACAATACCAGAAATATAATTGGCTATTGAAAGGAATATATATATAAAAAAATTGGTTATTTAAAGGAATATATATAAAAAAAGTGGCGATGAGATATGTGGAAAAAAAGTGGCGCCAAGTTTATAATTGGTAATTGGGTATGTTGTGAAAAGTGACACTAAATTAAAAAAAAAATTACGCCAAGTAAAAGAGTTGAAAAAAAGATAAAATTGAAAGTTTAATAAAAAAAATATCTTTTTTAACCCTGTGATATAAGATGGCATAGTTTTTGAGTTGTTATCAGATCACATCTTTTTGGTTGTGATGTGATAACAGGGTGTTATCTCAGATGTTGTCATGTAATGAGATCATAGCATACCAAACGCGACATCCAACCTTGACATATAATATACTATGGTATGTAAGATGGCGAGCATTAGATCACATCGTACCAAACGCCTCCTTAACTTTTTCTTCGTTCCGTTGTGGGCCATGTATGGGCTTTTATGAGGGAATAGTTTTATACTAATTTCCTTTGGAATTTTAGTAATATTATTATTTGAGGTATCTATTATAATAAATTTTATAACTAATTTTTTGAATATCATATGATTCATTACTGGAATGAGTGCTTTATTGTTGCATTTTAGTTTACCTTTCAATTAAACATAATATTTATGTAGTGCTTAGTACAAGTTGAGTCAATATACTTTACTATAAGATTTCAAATATAACAATAAAAAGAAGAGGTTGAATAATTGGTAGGTATATATACACTTTATGTAATTACAGACATTTTTTTAGAAAAAAAGATAAATATCAATTCTCTTAAAAATTATCATAAAAAAAATTCTCTTAAAAAATTAATTATCCCAAAAATTTTCTCGTGGAGTATCACATTCCGGGATTGAGAATTCCTATTCCATGCAGCCAAACAGACCCGCCATCTCAGGATGCTTTTCCCGCCTTGATACTGGCGGGAAGTCTCTTTGGCTCCGTCTTCGACTTCGGGCTTCGGCCACACAACCAAGGGAAAATGGCGGCAACACAACCCTAAAGAGCTCATAGTCATCCTCAATTTTCGCAGCTTCATTTCAAACAAACGTGAATTTGAAGAAAAATGGATGCCGATGAAGATAGTAAATGCGACCCAAAGTTCCCAGCCTTTCCCTTTAAACCCTACTCGATCCAGATCGATTTCATGAACGCTCTCTATCATTCTCTCGACCAAGGTGGCGTTTCCATGCTAGAAAGTCCTACCGGTAATTGTTTCTTCCCTTTGGTTGCTTAAAATTAAAGTTGTATTCTCAGTGAACTTTTATGGTTTTATCAGCATTGACAAATTCAGTTAAACCAATGTATTTTCATTTCCTTCCTTTTTCATTTGATGCAATTTCACTGGAACAGGTACTGGGAAGACTATGAGTGTCATCTGTAGCGCCTTGCAATGGGTGCTTGATCGAAGACGACAACAAGAATCAGCGGAATGTGGTAAGAATCAGGAGAATAATGGTGGGATTGGTTCGGATGATGAACCTGATTGGATGAGAGACTTTGTTGTGAACAAAGAAAAACAAGGCCAACCTGAAAGAAAAATTAAGAAAAAGTATGGATCTCTATTAGGTAAACCTAATAGGAAGGAGAGGGACATTTGCAAGGATTTTCAGGTTGCGGGTGAAGATTCGACTCCTGAGAAGGGGTGTGAGAATTTGTATAAGAAAATTGATGAAGTTGACTTGGATGTTAATGATAAGGAATTTTTACTTGATGAGTATGAAAGTGAAGATGAAGAAGCTCTGGGTAATGGAACATCAAAGAGGAAGGCTACTAAAAGTGTCTTTACTTCGTCCAGTGAAGAGGACGAGTCTTATGAGGAAGAGGAGGGGCAAGAGGAAAAAAAGTTCAAGGTTTATTTTTGTAGTCGAACGCATTCACAGCTTTCACAGTTCATAAGGGAATTAAGGAAGACAGTCTTTGCTAATGAAATAGATGCTGTTTGCTTAGGCTCCAGGAAAAATCTTTGCATTAACGAAGGTCTGAAATTTACTTATTAAGTAAGCAGTTATTATTATTATTATTATTATTATTATTATTGGGAGAATATTCTTATAGCTGCAGTAGCTAATCAAGATGTTGAGATTTTTAACAATGCTTTTGCTACATGTTTACCAGAAGTACTAAAACTTGGAAACCCCACACGCATGAATGAGCGGTGCTTGGAACTCCAGACAAAAAAGAAGAATGAACCCACAAAAGTTAAGGTACGTGAGTTTTAGTTTGTTAACTTTTTATAGGTTTTCTTTGGAAAAAAATGCTATATAATGAAGTTTAGTCTTGAGAATAAATATACTTTTTTAATTCCGGTGGATGCTTTATCTTATACAATTTTACAGCTACACTAGCTTGACTGAAGCTACTGAAATTGACAGTTGATTTTGCCTGAATCATCTGAGATAAGAATGAGAAGATTTGTGCAAAATTTTCAAATATGAATATCTTTGGTGGATGCATACTCTTTCTTTTTTCAGGAATACCGCTCCTTGATCAGAATTATATTCCATCATATATTTTATTGAACTGGGAGGAAGGAAATGTTTTGGTGAACCTGGAAAGATCAGGGCTTCTTCTTGTTTAATACTTCTTAAAAATTGGTCTATCTGCGTGGCCAAAAAACAAAAATTAGTTATTGCAAACTTGTATGCTAAATGTCTAACTTTGCTATAAACTATCCTACTTACTAGCAAGGTTTAACAAGGACTTTTGCAATTATGTAAGCAATATCATTGTAGAGACTACTCTGTCTTCGTGGCTAAGAAAGCTTCCCTGGAATAATGGTGGTTCTGACTTTTGACTTGCAGAACTTAAAAGCATGTACTAAAGCACGGAGAACTAAGGCCTTGTCCGGATGTCCAATGCTTAGAAAACACAGACTACAAAAAGAATTCAAGAGTGAGGTATCTCAGAGAGGGCCCCTGGATATTGAAGATCTTGCTAACCTGGGAAGAAATTTGGGAACCTGTCCTTATTATGGCTCTAGAAGCATGATTTTGGGAGCTGATCTTGTGGTGCTACCATATCAATCTCTTCTCTCCAAATCATCTCGTGAAGCACTTGGTCTAAATTTGAAATCCAATATTATTATTATAGATGAGGCTCATAATTTAGCTGATTCACTCATCAGCATGTATGACTCCAAAATCACTTTATCACAGGTATGCTCTACCTTGATTAAATTATTGGTTAGCTTACTTTAGAGGCAAGTTTAACATTGGTATTTGAAATTGTATGTGCCATTTGGGGTTCTTTGTTTTAATTTGAATGCCTTCCAACAACTGGACATAAATGTTTTGGAGATGGTCAATAGGCAGTTAGAACAAACCCATTCATTGGTAGACCTCACCCACACCAGTTTCTTCTTGATTTAAACATTTATACTTTGGGTATTCAGTGGTGCTGTATATATTGACTATTCAGTGATTCTCTCTTTTCCACAGCTGGAAAATGTGCATTCCCATGTGGATACATACTTCGGAAAATTTTGTAATCTTTTGGGACCTGGTAATCGAAGATATATTCAGACTCTGTTGGTCCTCACTCGAGCATTCCTCCGTTTGCTACTGAATGAGAAGGATACAAATCCCATAGATTCTTTCCAAGATATAGAAAAGGCTTCTGAAGAAAGAAGGGTCTCTGAATTTACCATGTCCATAAATGATTTTATGTTTGAGCTAAATGTAGACAATATCAACTTGGTAAAATTGGTGAAATATATGAAGGAAAGCAAAATCATGCACAAGGTGAATCTTGCAACTAAACATTTACATTATCTTCTAACAAAGTTCCACATGATTCATCAGTGTTTGCTGTTTTAGTCATTTGACATCAAAATGTACTTGCTTTTCCAGGTGAGTAGTTATGGAGAAAAAGTTACTAGCTTAGAAAATATTTCAGTAATCAATAAATTTGGGGAACATTATGAGGAGGGAAGCACTCAGTCTGCGTTTCAGGCATTAGCTGACATATTACTATCACTGATAAACAATGATAGTGATGGAAGGATAATCATTTCCAGGTCTAGATCAGCGATCTCCGGGAAACAAAAAGGATATATTAAATATGTTATGCTCAGTGGAGAGAAGCTTTTCTCTGAGGTTAGCAGATGCAGTTATCTTTATTTTAAAGAATTCAAAACTTACGTTTCTTATCTCAACTGAAAATGAAAAGGTAAATAACTCTTAAACTTTCTCTAGATTGTAGACCAAGCACATGCTGTTCTATTAGTAGGTGGAACTCTGCAACCTACTGAAGAAACAAGAGAGAGACTCTTTCCATGGTTACCACCAAACCAGTTACATTTCTTTTCATGCGGTCATATTGTTCCTCCACAGAGTATTATGCCAATTGCAGTTTCCCGTGGCCCTTCTGGTCGCACTTTTGATTTTAGCTACAGCTCCAGGACTTCACCAGATACGGTGAGTATATGGCAGCTTTCCTCTGCCAATATTTTGATTTAAAGTGCAAGTTTTTTTATAGTAGTGATAATTTGAAAGCAATTGGCTGATGAATAGTGTTTCTATGTGGGTTTTCTTCTGTATTTTACTTTCTGAAATATTATTGATTATGCTGCATTGTGTGCTTTATAGATGCGGGAGCTAGGTCTTCTCCTCTGTAATTTAGTGACTGTGGTTCCCGAAGGAATTGTTGTTTTTCTCTTCTTTTGATTATGAAGGAAAAGTCTATGAAGCCTGGGAATCTTCTGGCATCCTGGAGAGAATTACAAAGAGGAAGCGTATATTTAGAGAGCCTAGGAATAATACAGATGTTGAATCTGTTCTTAAGGAATATAAAGAAACAGTTTGTACATTGTCAAGTATAAATTCAGAAGGAAACCCAGCATCTCCTGGCGGTGCAATACTCCTAGCTGTTGTTGGTGGCAAGATATCTGAAGGGATTAACTTAAGTGATGGGATGGGTCGATGCGTAGTCATGGTTGGACTGCCATACCCTAGTCCATCGGACATTGAGTTGTTAGAGAGGATAAAGCACATTGAAGGCTTTCAAAATTCAAACTCTGTTGAGACTCGTAGATTTTCTGCCAGTAATAATGTTTACAGTGGCGATATACAAGGTGGTTTTGACATCTTAAGAAGTTGCAGTCATAGAGGAAAAGAATACTATGAGAATCTCTGCATGAAAGCTGTAAATCAATCAATAGGTGCGTACTTAAGGTTATATATAATATATTAATAGGTAATACTATAGAGAGGTACCTGTCAGTCGTTGGATCTCTCGAGATCTTTATTATCTTAAATTTTGGCATAAATCTTAATATATAATATATTAATGGGTAATACTATGGAGAGGTACCAGTCAGGATCTCACTCGAGATTTTTATTATCTTAAATTTTGGTATAAATCTTATATATATATATTAATGGGTAATACTATGGAGAGGTACCTGTCAGCCGTTGGATCTCTCTCGAGATCTTTATTATCTTAAATTTTGACATAAATCTTAAGACAGATCCAAAAAGCTGATATGTCTCTATAGCATTGCCCTTAATATTAATATCTTAAATACTTTCTAAAGCTTGGTAGACTGCAATAATTTCCTAGATATTTTTAATGTGTCTATTCTAACATAGAAGATGGTGCAACCAAGAAGTCTAAGGTCCATTATCCATAGGCTGTTGTTTTTGTGCTCATCTAACAGATTTCCCATTGATTTTTCACTAATATCTGTATGTTTATGATTTTAGGTAGAGCAATCCGTCACATTAATGACTATGCAGCAATTTTGTTGGTTGACACAAGGTATGCATCTGATTCCTCAAAAAGGAGCTTTTCCCACCCAGTCAACAAGCTCCCCCAGTGGATAAAAGATCGTTTTGTTTCATCTACCAAGAACTATGGTGAAGTCCATAGGTTGCTCCATCAATTTTTCAAATTCAATAAAAGGGGTTCTCAATAGAGTGTCTAGAGGACTTGTGGTGTTTATACTTGTAAACTTAGAGAGAAAGAATTTCTGTGTGTTTTCATAATAGGGAGTACACGTATATATAACAAGCGGAAACTCAAAATTAGGGATTTGAATCCTAATAGGAACTTAATTATCCTTATCTAGTTATCTTATCCTTATCTCTATACAAATATAAATATATATTCAAACAAGTAATATATATATATATATATATATATATTCCTAACACTCCCCCTCAAGTTGGAGCATAGATATTAATCATGCCCAACTTGTTACAAATGTAATCAACTCTCACACCATTCAAAGCTTTGGTGAAGATATCTGCTAACTGTTCTCCGGTCTTCACATACGCCGTGGAAATCACTTTCTCCTCAATCTTCTCACGTACGAAGTGACAATCAATCTCAATGTGTTTAGTTCGTTCATGAAATACTGGATTAGATGCTATATGAAGTGCGGCTTTACTATCACACCATAACTTTGCAGGGAACGAAGTCTTCAGTCCAACTTCGCCCAAAAGTTGCATGATCCACACAACCTCACTGGTTGTCTGAGCCATAGCCCTATACTCAGACTCCGCACTAGAGCGAGAAACTACATTTTGCTTCTTACTCTTCCATGAGATTAAATTGCCTCCCATAAATACACAATATCCTGTCGTAGATCTTCGATCTACCTTGGATCCGGCCCAGTCTGCATCAGAGAAACACTCAATATTAGTGTGCCCATTGTTTTCATACAATAAACCGCGTCCCGGAGCACCCTTCAAGTAACATAGAATTTGTTCCAAGGCTTTCCAATGCTTGATTGTTGGGAATGACATAAACTGACTGACAGTGCTAACGGAGTAAGCAATATCAGGACGAGTAACTGTGAGGTAATTTAACTTCCCAACCAGTCTTCTATATCTTTCAGGGTCATCTAGTGGTTCGTCGTCATCTTTCAAGAGTTGCAAGCCAGGATTCATTGGTGTGCTGCAGGGCTTGGCTCCCAACTTTCCTGTTTTCGCTAGTAAGTCAAGGACATACTTTCTCTGGGATAAGAAGATACCTTTCTTGCTCCTTGTGATTTCAACTCCCAAAAAATACTTCAACGGCCCCAAGTCCTTTGTCTGAAATTGGGATTGAAGGAAGGACTTGAGTGAGGAGATACCTGAATCATCATTTCCTGTGATTATAATATCATCCACATACACAACTAAAAGAATGATGCCTACTTCAGTCTTCTTATAAAACACCGAATGGTCGCATTTGCATTTATTCATCCCAAACTTCATAACTACCTCACTAAACCTTCCAAACCAAGCTCTAGGGCTCTGCTTTAATCCATACAGGGCCTTGTGAAGATGACAAACCTTCCCACACTCCCCCTGAGCAACAAATCCTGGAGGTTGCTCCAAATAGACTTCCTCCTGTAGGTCACCATGCAGGAAGGCATTCTTGATATCCAGTTGGTGCAAGGGCCAATCATAGGTAGCAGCCAGAGAGATAAATATCCGAACAGAAGTAAGCTTGGCCACGGGAGAGAAAGTATCGGAATAATCAACTCCATAGGTTTGGGCATACCCTTTGGCCACCAACCGGGCTTTAAGACGAGCAACAGAACCATCCGGGTGAACCTTGATTGTAAAGACCCACTTGCAGCCAATTGCTTTCTTTCCCACTGGTAATTCGACTAGCGACCATGTACCATTATGATCGAGGGCCATCATCTCCTCAACCATTGCCTCACGCCAACCAGGATGAGATAGAGCTTCATGAACCGAGCGAGGGAGCGAAACTGTGTCTAGGGAAGCAATGAAAGAACGAGAAGGAGAGGACAAGTGGTCATAGGAAACAAAAGAGGAAATAGGATAGGTACATTGACGTTTACCTTTACGAAGAGCAATGGGAAGATAAAGAGTAGGGTCAGGTTTTGACATAACTGTTATTGGGCTTTAGCGTGGTGGGCCCATAACCCACAGGTCGCAGGATCGGAACCTGCCTCTGATACCATGTAAACTTAGAGAGAAAGAATTTCTGTGTGTTTTCATAATAGGGAGTACACGTATATATATACAAGCGGAAACTCAAAATTAGGGATTTGAATCCTAATAGGAACTTAATTATCCTTATCTAGTTATCTTATCCTTATCTCTATACAAATATAAATATATATTCAAACAAGTAATATATATATATATATATATATATCCTAACAATACTCAGCAAATCACATAAAGCTATACCTACATAAAAGGAAAGGCAGCCCAATAACACGAGGCTCCCACCAGGGGAGGGCTAGATAGATGTACAAAGTCTTACCCTTACTAGCGGAGAAGTTGTTTCCAGAATTTAAACACATGGCAATACCTTTACTGTTGTTCCAAGGCTCACCCTCTGTATAAAGCTATACCTATTTAAGATAAAAAAAATTTCCCCGCCCCTTATACCTTCTCCATACCAAAGTTAGCTGGGATCAATAGAGATCCAGCTACATACATAGCTGCAGTGCATAAATGATACATTCTGTTAGTTAGGCATCTATAGCTATTGTCCCATTGTTAAATTGTTGGAATGTAGAAATATGGACTTTACTGTATTCTTTGGCATGTCTCCTGCCTACTTTCATCAATTAAAGCAGGCCTCATTTGCTTCTTATGTTTTCCCAAATTCGAAATTGGGATATCTTTTCTGTTTCATGAAAATGGTCCACATGGCAGTTAGATATAACTCTTGTTTCTGTTCTGAATGATGTACTTCCAAAAACAAGTTGCAGAAGAGGGAGGGAGTTAGGTTCTGCAGGTTGAAGGAGTTTGATTAATTCATCACTCATGGGATTCCTATTCTATAATGTATGTCCTTCTGAATGCAGATTAATTGAGCTAGATGCCCTCTATTTTAGGAAATTAAAGAATGCTAGTCACGGACAAGAATGGTGTCAGAAATCAGAATTTCTTGATGCACCCAGCAACTGCTCTTGGCGCCCATATTTGAATAGGCCTCACTTGATCCTTAATTTGTGAGCATGAGTTGTTTCCTTTAGTTTGCTTCTTTAAGGTCCATAACATATAATAATATGCCCATAATCCTAACACTCTAGATTGTGAATTGCTCTGATAATTTGTTTGGGTTTTCTTTACAATCATTAGCTTAGCTACAAGCCTAATTTACTTCCTTAATACACATGTGACTTTGCTCAAGAAAAATACTTCATTTATATATTGACTAATAAAATTTAGTTATTTATTCTTATTCTATTTATTATATAGATTCTTTAGTTGAAATAAGAAGAATTGAATGAATATTATTAATCAATACATAAATAACATGACTTCTCGTCAATAAATAATTCCAATGACTAATATCACTTGTAACTCATATTTGTGTTTATTTAATTTTATGTCTCAAAGATATTATTAAGACTCAATATGAAGTCCTTACTTTTAAACTTGTAATAAATTGTTTTTGACGTTGCATTTACCAATTTACAACACAAAGTATTACGATGATCATATTTAAACTTTTGAATAGGAACAATGCAACAACAATGAGCTGGAAAAGTTAGTAATTGCTTAAACTTAATGATGTAGGACAGAGGTAGGTGAAGGACTTAAAACAAAGGCAAGTGCTTGAAAGTGACCACACAAAACAGGAAATGAAATGTACCTTATCCTGCTATCAAATTAGTTCCCATTCCCAACGTCACAACGGGAAAGGGGGACCATTAACCTCTTTCTTACAATTACAAATAAATGAGGGTTTCTTCTTCACAATACCTTCCATGATGATTAAAGATGTTAACCACCAACTTCCCATTATGGGATTAAGAGAATGTCTTCCCTTAATTCTTCCAAGTGACCCTTTTTGGGTGCAATTACTAATTAGCATTAATCAAATTCAAATCGGCATGCAACATGAAACATAAACCTCTGGTAATAATAATAAAGGCCTATTTGATTTATGGGTGGGACCCAAGGTTTCAAATTTAGTGAACAAATAGGAAATAAAGTAAATTACTATTTTGATTCCTACAAAATTTTACTTGTCTCAATTTAGTCCATGAATCATGAAAATATCTTAATTTAATCATTGAAAGATACATTCTGTTGCAATTTCATCACCGCGTTTCATATTTTTGTTGTTTTTTGGCACAGTCGAAATTGTCGCACAAGATATCTTTCAGGATCTACATTGTCGTGATTTGTGAACTAAATTGAACTAAAACAAACAGTAAATTATTCTAGGAAATACATCAAATATTGTTATAACACATCCATTAGTCACTACCTTAAGCTTAGCATTTTAATCAATGCCTCTGCACTTTCAACAACAATTTGTCAAAACATTACAATGTTTTATAATAATTGGGTACCAAAGTGTACAAAGTTGTAGTCTTTTTCTTTAAATATCTTTAAGCCAAATAGGAGCAACCTCAGATTAAAGCATGGGACTTCAAAGTACTTTTGGTTGGGATCTGATAATTGTCATATTATCATATGGCCACCTTAGAAGGACAGAGAATCTGATAGGGACAAAGCGTGGGATGCCATGAACAAAAAGATAGAATTGAAAACTAAACACAAGAAATATTATGAGAATGAATCCCCTTTATTTAGACTTTATTTAGAGAGAGAGGTGCATTTAGTACATTTAGAAAGAGATAAAATTTGGGGGTCGGTCCCACCTGTGGATCCCACTTAATGTGGGGCCAACCCTATCTCTATCTTGAGAATGAATCCTCTCTATTTAGAGAGAGATAAAAATAAAAGGTGGATCTTACTTGTGGGTCTTACTTGATGCAGAATCCATTCCATTCTTGTTTTTATCTCTCTCTAAATACACATCTTCGTCTAAAGAGAGAAGATCCATTTTACTATATCTCTCTCGAAATGCATTTCTATCTCTAGATGGAGAGGATCTATTTTGAATATTAGAACTAAAGGACTTTATTTTTCTTTCTTTTGTCTTTGGTAATTTTAAGAAGCTAGTTACCATCAGAATATCTTGGTTTGTAAATCTGAATGAGGACAAAATTGAATGATACATAAGAGCTATAACATATTAAAACTGTGTCAGCTCTTGAAGGCAGAGCCACCACTTGGAGGAGAAAGCTTTTGCCTTTTCACAGAAGAAGAACCACAAATGCTGCTAACAGAAACCATTCACAAGACCAAGGTTTCCTTCATAAAACCCTCAGAAATTTCAAGGCTTTCTTCTTTGGAGGATACCAAAGACTACCCAGATCTCTTTCCTTCAACCCTTTCTCTTGCAGTAGTACCAATGCAAGAACTTACACAAGAGACCAATTCTACAATGAGTTCTATGGTCATTTCCAGTCAGATCTAAACAGAATCAAGAGGGTTGACAGCAATAGTTTATCTGGTTCAAAGGACCCACCATCATCGATAGAAGATGCTTCATCTACTGGAAGCTTCATGAGTTTTTCCAAGCCAAGTGAACAGAAGAAAGCATATGAAGACAAAACCAAAAACAAGAACAAAGGGAGTTCTCAACTTGGGAAGATCAAAGGAGATTTAAGTTCACAAAACATTAATGAGGGAGCTCATGTTTTAGCACAGAAGATGAAGGAATTGGAGATGATGGATGCAGGTGATGTTGAGCAAGTACTAGACATAGAAGAGGCACTTCACTACTATTCTCGCCTCACAAGTCCAGTGTACTTAGATATTGTGGACAAGTTTTTTGTTGACATGCACTCAGAACTCTCTACTCCACAGCTATCTTCCAACATCAAACACTCAAATGGTAGACTTGGTTCAATCAGGTTGTAAAATTTAGTTTTACTAAATAGTAAAGAATGCTCTAGTGTATATGGAATCTGTTTAGTTTGTTTCAATATATATTTTGTGTCTCCTACTTTTCTTTTCCCAAGTGTGCTGTATGGTTTAATTGTTTGCTCTTGTGTATCTTCTTACTGCATTGCTTGAAGTTGAATCCATCTTGTTCATTCAACTATAATGGAATTTTTAGATAAAGAAGCATATGTAGTAGTACCTTGGTTGCCATTTTTCTCAACATGTTCAATTCTAATTCAGCTTCTTTCTCTAAGATACTTGGGGACCATAATAGACTTACAATTCATGTGATAAGGGTAAAAGAGGTAGTCCGTGCACGAGGCTCCCACCAGGTGGAGTCTAGGGAGGGTTAGATGTACGTAGTTTTATCATTGCAAGCAGAAAAGCTATTTTTCCAGTATTTGAACCCATGACCTTCAGGTCACACGACAGTAACCTTGTTGCTGCTTTGAGATAAGAGTACAAAAGAATAAAAGCATTTTAGTTTTTAAACATCATAACTTACTCCAGAAACCTCAATCTTAAGAAGGAGACAATTGCGTGTGAATGGTGGGGGGAAGAGCAGCTTCTCTTATTTGCAAAGTCATACAACCTTTGAGCAATGGTGCTTGAGAGCTTCAGCATTACCATGGCAAAATCTTTGCAGAACAAGAAGTATCAGATGCATTATATGCTTTAACACAATTTGCCTTCCCCTGCCAATAACTTCTGATCAGCTTAGAGTATTCTTCTACTTGGCAATAGGTTGCTGTAGCATAATGTACTAAAATCTGTCTCAGATTGCTCAAGTCCATAACCATTCCTATTTCCTGGATTTTCATTAGAGAGAAGTTGAGCCTTTGTGAGGTTTTGGCTTTAATGTTTCTAATGCTGAAGAAGGTGATGCATTTGTACCATTACATCTTTCTCTAACATGTTCAGAAATTCAATATCTAGAAAAGGGTCTCAGGATCATTAGTTCCACTTAAGTTATAGGATGCATTTGGAAGGAAAGAAAGGATAGATTCCAAGTAATCATTGATTGAAGAAAATGGAATAGCAGAACAAGAACCATATAGCTGCAAAAGCAGAAACCAAAATGTATACCCATCTATGTTTCTCATAGGCATCTTCCAGCAATTACGTTCGAAGTATTGTAGGACACTAAATACAGGCACTTCTCTCAGTGAAAATTTGAACCTCGATTCGCCATGTTATGAGAGATTAGTCCCTTCTGCTATACCCAACCCCTGTTGGTTATTTTTTTAACTAATAAGCAAATTAAAGAAATATTAGGAGGGAAGAGACATCCTATCTTAGGTGTTCCTGTAATTGAAATTGAATTGGATCCTAGATATTTTCTAATGAATGTCAACTTTGAAGAGAGAAAGACACAGCATGTGAGGCGGCCAAGCACTTAATCAATTAACTCCACTTTTGTTATTAAATGTAAACCTCACCACATCATATCTCTTCTTTCTCTCAAATTTCCACCGTCAAATTCTTTATCCATTAACTCCACTTTTTCCCTTTCATCAAATCCCCTCGATGCGAAGGATTCTAGGATTCGAGATAAATCATCATGAGATCATGAAAGTTCATCTATATATAGCAATGTCAAAGAAGTACATCACAAACACATACACAAACTTATGAAGAAAGACAAAAAACATTACCAAAAGCACACAACCTCTTGCAGAAAGTACAATGATACCATGTCCGGATTCTCTTGTGGGAAAATAATCAGGCAACTAGTCCTGGTTAATGTTTACAAGTCACAATTGATATTATAATAATTATGTTATATTGAAAAAATATATTAACTTGATTGCGGGTTAATGAATAACTAAAACCCCATTCCTATTTTTTTCCACTACAAAGAATTATGTGAAGCACGGGCACTTGAAGTTACAAGTGTCAACGTGTCGAACATCGACACTCTTACAACACACTAACAACACGTGTTTGATACGTTCCGTACTGTCCAAATAAAAAAAAATTTTATTGGCCTGGACACACGCTTGACACGGCTCGGACACGGCTTGGACACAATTCCGACACGGCAAGTTGAATTTTATTTTATTTTTAAAGAAAGAAAACAAATGGGATAAAATGTGTATTTTGTCTCTGGTCTATTTTCATACTAAAGTATGCATTTTATTTAATTTTTTTCTACCTATTTACTAAAAAGTGTGTTTTATTTTTCAACCCATTTTTTTTCTCTCCCATCTATCTCTTGTCCCTTCTTCTTCTCTCATTTTGTGGTGTTCTTATACCTTTTATGATTATTTTCTTGAACATATTTTCTTTTCTTTAAATTTGGATTTTTCTTACCTCCATTTATTTTTACTCTCTATTGGTAATATTTTCTCAGAATAAATTCGAAAAATATATAGAAGCATCCTTCCATGTAGTAAACCCATTACAAGCACAAATCAGAAAAGAAACATGAAAACTACACATACAAAAATTCATAATAAAAAAATAAAAAACAAAGATCTATTTAGACACTAGAAGTCAAATTTCGTTACGTTGATCAACAAAAACTGTGTTTACGTTTAGTAGAAAGAATTAAGCCCTCAGACGTAATGAACTCAAATTTGAATATTATCTATGAGAGGTTCTCATATTTAATAATTCCGAAGAGGATTATTTTAAATAAAAATATACATGGAAACCAAAAAAAAAATTCGATTATATATGTTGAATAGAAAAAGAAAGATGGCGACCAATTCAACAGTACACAAGTGAAGCGATGATGATGGGTAGGAAAAAAAGGACATTGTAACATAAATTTCTCCGAGAAAGTACTTGAAAGAGATAAACAAAAATTCAGATTGCTTCTTTAGTCCAAACATATCCAGAACAAGTACAAGTGTTTTGTTTAGGTTCTTGAAAGTGACGAAAAGGCCAAAAAGGAGCATCAGGAACCTTCTCTTCAACATGTTAATATGTTAATTTGGGTATGGCTTCTTTGAAAGTTGAAACTCCACTTGCTTGAGCTCCAAGGTGAGAGAAAGTGGAGACAGAAGAAGATGAAACATTATTGTAATTTTTAATTAATTAAGTTAACTTTTTAATAATACGTAGTTATTTTTTTAAAAAATAAAACTATTTAATTATCTTTACTATTATATTATAAATAAAATTATAATCTTAAATTAAGTAAAAAGTTATCTAAAAATAAATTAAGAAAATAATTGAGTGTTATTTTAAAAGATATTGAGTATAATATAGCTAAAATTTAAATTACATTTATTATAAAAATAATTTTGATCTACTACACACCCATCTCCCCTCTCCAAAAAGAAAAAAATAAACACATATTAGCCAAACTCAACCTCTTAGGATAACCTAAATAATAAGTCAAAAAGATTAAGCTACCCTAAGAACCACTATATATTCTAAGGCTGGCATTAAATTACACTTTTTAAGTTTGGCACAAATTATTATTTTGGTCCTCTTGCACGAAGTTTAATATTAATCCTCAACGTTTCAAAAAGTTATTTTTAGGTTCTCAACATTTTTTTTGTCAAAATTGGTCCTCTTGCCTAACTCCGTTAGCTTTTGCCGTTAATTGCTGACATGGACGGCTTATTTTATTGACGTGGCGCCCATGTAATTAATAGCAAAAACTAACGGAGTTAGGCAAGAGGACCAATTTTGACCCAAAAAAAAAAGGGTTAAGGACCTAAAATAACTTTGTCAAACGTTAAGGATCAATATTAAACTCCATGCAAATATTGAGGACCAAAATAGTAATTTGGCCTTTTTTTAAGTTTTAACTCTATACTTCTCCTTTAAATTTCAACAAAGTGCGATTTTTGGATTTGAACTTTGCCCTCCTCATCAAGGGTTTTTTTGGGGACAGAAATGAAAGATATGCTAATAAAAGGTAATTTCAAGAACCTCGATTTTTATTTTTCATGTTCAAGCCATGTGATGTAAACTATATAACTCAATGGACTTACCACATTAGTGTTGAATTGTAATGCATTTTTGCACCTGATTCCTCCCACAACAAATTAAAAGGATTTAGGGCCTTTCACCTAGTTATGATTTGAAGGAAGATAATCATATTATTACACGAGTTTTCCAAGTTCCAACATTGCAAACTAGAATTTATTTACAAAAGAATAGTAATTTCTCGCATAAAATATTATGAAGATTCCTACTGCAGAGAAAGCAGTAGACTATTTAACAAGAACTTCTCCATTGATTAATCAAATATCAACGCAAGTCTTTCTTTATACATGCATATGCCTAATACAGATAAAGGTGAATCATCAAGGAGATGGCCAAATGAAGTGTCAAAATTCAGATAAGCTTCGTTTGAATCACAGAATATAGCATCATGAAATAGGTGTCCTTTCCATATTGATATTAGTAGCCAGCAGATGAAACCAACACGTTATGATCCTTTAAAACGTTTCTGGAAATGAGCTAAACGGGTTTGTAACTGAAGGATGGCAGAAGCCTTCTGAGATAGAATGGCATTTAGTCTGGTTATAATCATCTAGCTGATTCCCTGGTTGATCTGCTTCCACCAAGAGGTTCATCTCCTGCAACCATAGTGCACACAGAAATTTCAATATAAATAGCAATAAACCCTAAACCCTTTTTCCGGGGATGCAAGAAAAGATTTAAGAAAATACCCAGGTCTTGTGTACTTATCTATGAACTTAGTGATTGAGAAGTCTAAGACAGATGCTTTTGGGTGAGATATATGCATAACCATAGAATAATAGTAAAAATATATTGAAGATTACTAGAGCCAATTAACCTACCTCTTTCACAATATTCATAGTCTCCTCTACTTGTTTCCGGTGAGCATTTACAAGCTCTTCCTCTTCCTGAAATGATAAAACATCCTATAACAACGAACTCCAGGTTTTGTATTATAAAAACTATTCTCTCAATATCTTACCTGTAAGAGGGCATTTAAATCATCATCATCAGAATTTGCAACTTTAGGTTCAACTTTTGGAATGTCTTTCCTTTGATCTGACTGTTGGGTTTCTTAAATTTGTATCTGTGGTACCAAATGGCTCCATCTTTCCATTTTTCTTCCAGATGGTTTTACCTGTTCACAGTACTCCTCAGATGGACTAAATTCATCTCCATCATCTTCCTCAGGCCATGCATCGGCTGTGCGATCCTCAAAGGTTGATGTAGTAACCGAAGATAAGGGAATGGTAGTTGATTCTTTGAGATTGAAATTTGAAGATAAAACATCCTTCTAGGGTTGTTACCTTTTGATAAGCTTTTCACCCTAGATATTTCATTCAATTTGTAACAAAATACAGAACCATAAGTTTTCTGTTCTCTCATATCATATTATTAATTGTATTGGTGTGACTGTGGGATGCAGGAATGGAGAAGCAAGGAATGTTAAATCATGATCATAATCAACATAAAGAAATTCATCATTACCTGTCAGCGTATCTTAATGTATTAAGAGTATGTTCACATGACCAGAGCTTGGTGATATGCATGAAATCATAACAGTCCGGGAGTTACCAACAAATGAATCCCTCAAAACTTCAGTCAATTTACTGCCTCGGAAAGGGATGTGGCCTTGGTCATTATCAAGGGCTCTTATGCATTCTTTTAGGGCCAGTAAACTCTTATTGATTTCAGCACCTTCTATTCTGCATCATATAATTTGGAACAGCCAACAAAACAACAAAATAACAAATTCAATAAGAAGGTTAAGAGGAATGAGTGAGTAAAAAAAATGAATTGGAAAAGTAATCAACCACAAAAATCTCAAATCTGAGGATAAACCCATAAATGGCTCAACAAGGCTAGAGTTTAATAATAAAGTGTAAAGATCTTAATTTCTTAAAAATTCTTTCATAATTACTATTAAGTTAAATAACTAACAACATAAACTCCACCCTATCCTCTTTCAAGCTCATGAGCATACCTTGTCTGTTTGTCATTATCAGTGGTGTCGCCCACGTTCACTTCCTGCAAGATCTATGAAGGAGAGCGTGCCAACAAGACGCGGAGGCTTGGATTCATTGCCGTCAGCTGACCTCTTGATAGCAAGCTGCAGTATTGCATGTGACCGTGAAGATTCCTCATTTGCACCAGTGGTGCCTGTACTTCTTGTGGAGCTTCTTTCTCAATCAATTCCTTGATGGTCTCTACATCTGCTACTCTGTACTCTTGCAAACCCACAATGCAAACTTGCTGCTTTTCCGTCCTCCCTCATGCAAAGCTTTCTGCAGTACATCTTTCAACCTCGTGAAGACATAGTGATTACAGGTGCTAACAAAAGTATGAAAGGCTGAATAGCTTACTTTCGATCATTAAAGGAGATCAAAAAGCTTCCCGCCATATATTTCAAAAAAACTCACAAACAACTGAAATCCCTGGTTCCTGTAAGTATGGTACATTAATCTTAAGATGTCCCTTGATGCTTTAAGTGGCAGCGGCTTCATTGTATAAGTTTTTCCACTTCCTAGAAAAGCAGAAAAGAGAACTATTAAGCTTATTTTATATATAACTAGTAGAAGAGCAAGCCATTGAAGACACCATAGCATGAAACAAAAGACCATAGTATTTATCTAACAGAATTGAAGCATATTTCTCTTTGGAAGTATCTATATCACAGTACCACACATTAAACTACAAGACATAAATTCTCCGAGAACACAATATCACAACCTATTATAGTTATACTTAAAGAAGTAATATTGAAAAAGGAAAGAATTCTATATCCTCGTGACGAAGAACACAAATACTTGACCTAAGTATCACTTCTCATATCATATGGTTATTTGGCTTTGTCTTGAGTCATTGCTGTTATAGTAACTAAATCAGATGTTAGAGGCTGCTATCACCTGTTTGCCCATATGCAAAGCAAGTTGCCTTGGTGCGTTGAAAGATTATTGGAACTATGGGCTCCACTGTTTCATGATACACCTAAGGAACAAAAAAAAGGAGGGTAAAAAGAAAATAACATAATTAGAGCTTTTATTGTCTGATCACTAATTTCAACTGAACAATCAGCTACATTATAGTTACCTCAATCATTTGTGACCT
Organism: Senna tora; assembly: GCA_014851425.1. Lineage (NCBI taxonomy): Eukaryota > Viridiplantae > Streptophyta > Magnoliopsida > Fabales > Fabaceae > Senna > Senna tora. Next base: position 16,752 of record JAAIUW010000159.1, on the reverse strand, counting down.
CTTCATTCAAGACTGCATCAAAAACAAATTCGTGCTTCTCTACATACTGAGTTAGGTCAACCTGTAGAGTGTTTAGATTTAAATTCTTGAATTATGATCCCAAAATTTTTCATAATTACTTATTGCCAAGAGAATAATTGGGTAACCTTGTCAACAACCGTGGAGCTTCAAATGATGCAGGGAAATTGCCAAAGCTAGGCTTTGACTTATGTTTTTGATTTCATACCAATACCATACCATTATCAATAAGCTTCTATGAAAACTACAAAAGAGCATAAAAATAATCACTCTGCAACATGAGTACTATAGCTTATCATATCAGATTGAAAAGTACAAGTTAGAGCCATTCATAATGTTATAAAGTCTCACACATTTCAGATTCATCAAAGAAATATGTAGTATTACCAGATATTTGGCAGATCCGTTATTAGTTTCTCAATTTTCACGATTAATCTTACATTTATCAATCTTAAGGAATCATATACCAAATTGGAACAAAGGTATATCTTTTTCATATTGAACTCACCTTAAGTTTAGTCTCATGCACTGTTAAAGAATTGGAATGAGTATCTATAATATCTTCCTCACTTTTCGCTAATTCCTTTTTATTAAGTGGCCTTTTGCGAACCTGCATTAAAATCAAAACATGCAATTCTTAGAGCAAAATTAGAGTAAACAACAACAATCAAAGCTTTTTCCCATTGGGTGGGATCGACTCTAGAACAAAATTAGAATATTCTTGAAATTTACTGGCATGCAGTAAGAAATCTAAAGTTAAAATGACTTTAAATAAAATTAAGCAGAAAATATATATATATAGGTTAATTGAGATACGTGAGAGAACATACCACAACTTTAATTTTTGCAACAGAATTAGATTTCTCTTTGTCAACAGAAAAACTTTTGAGGAGATTGTTTTCAGGAACACGAGCTCTACTGGTCTGTTTTCCAGAAATGTAAGGTTCTGAATCATCAAAGCTGTTACCCTGGACAGGCTGATACATGGAAGCACCATCATATACATTGGACACTGGCATCTGCCACAATAAACATGATTTCAGCAAAACTAAGATACATTTTCCATGTGTAGCTCCTTCAAGGAGAAAACCAAAGACTAATCATCCGAGTTTAAAGCACAATATTGCTTTAAATAAATAATTAAGTATTTAAATATATTGTCATAATATCTACTCTAGATTCAGAAAGTGCCTTCAATTCTTGCATCACATAACAGAATTGCTAAATTAAAAAACAAAACTTTTTATTTATGCCGTATACAAATTTTCAGTTCATAGATCAAAATTTTCATGAGGCCTAAACATTAACTTGACAGCAACAACCTTTCAAAGATGCAATGAGAATATAGTCATAACCAACTAAGACAATTAGTAATTGTACAATTACATAGCTTCAGAGATCAAATGCAACATTGCAAGTTTTCACTTTTCAGGAAAAGTAAAGATGCTAACTTCAGGAATAAGCTCCGTATCAAATGAATGCAGATCCAACAGCCCAGGGCTGAAATCACCGGGTGAATCTTCCGCGTTCTTTTTCTGACTAGAAGCCCGATGATTTCCAGGAGGCGTGGAGGGCTCCATATAGTACTCATTCATTCCATTGAAGCTCCTCTGCCCATTCCTAAGCATTCTGGTTCCCTGCCCTCCTCCTCCATACATGTTATAGTCCTGCTAGCATTTACAATATTCAGTAGAAAATAATAATGAACAAAGAAAAAATAGGAAGGTTAGCCCATAAATATATCTGCTTAGTTCAAGCGGTCTCCATTAACATTAGGGTTAAAAAAAGAAGAAGCACATTCTAGTTTTTTATCCTGCATTTTCAAAAATGCTATGGGGCACTCAGACAGAAATATGTTGAAGATCAAAACCTGAAGTGGAGGAATGGAATTTCCAGAGGTTTGCAAGTGTTGGAGACCAGCCGATTGGAGCCACCTCCCATTGGACGAGCCGTCGAAGAAGTTATCGGAGTATTGACGCTGGTGATGCACCCCCGTCGCACCAGATCTCTGCCCCTGTCTCGCTACTCCGTTCATCTCCGTTCGCCTTTCTTTCCCTCAAACAAGTTCCACAACACGATCGAGCGAGCCCTCGCACTATATCCAGTAGTACTCAACCCTATCAAAAACCAGAATCCAGCACCGACGAGACAATTGGTTTCACCAAACCGATCGGAAATGGAGACGGAGCTGATGAAGTAGAGTGAGGATGGAGGCTATGTGTGGAGTGGAAGTGAAGATATAGGAGAAAATGCAATGAGGAAAGAGGCCTTGAAATATTTTGAAGAGTAAGAAGACGACGGTGGAGGGAGGGGTGGTGTGGCACGTGATGTTCGGCGAGGGTGAAACGACGACGTAGGGAAGCTGTGGGTTGTTTTGAAACTTGTCCTATCATCAGCCACCACGGTCGCACATGGGTGGGGTCAACGTCGGGCATTGGGTCAATTTAACTTTTATCGTTGCGCGCTTGGCTTAGCATTCAAATTCCTGAGATCATCCAGGCTTGTGCCACGTGTCACGATCTTGGATGGTGTCTCCTTTGTTTGAATTAAGGCATTTTAGGCTAGAATGGATCATATGCTGTACAGTGTACAGCATAGAAAAGGAGAGAGACTGATACATAGAATCTATTCTATGTTGTAGTATTGTACAGCATAGAATTCATTCTCATGAGGAGGTAATTTACATTCTATTTATTATTTTATGTATTAAACAATGTTAATAATTGATAAAATTATATTTTGTTTTTATTTTTTTATTCATTTTTATTCCATTCTTAATTTTAATATAAGGGTCAAATTGTCATTTTATTAACTTTTATTCAATTCACATCACATTCCAATATTTTATTCTTATTTCCATTTTCATTCTCATTCCCTTTGACATTTTATTAAAGAAAGATACCCTTAAATCAAGAGGGGATGAGTGTCCGATTGTGCTAAAATACATATTCAATAAAGTAGATAAATTATATATTTTGAATCTTTAAAGTTTGAATGAGATTATTGAGAGTGGATCCTCTAAAGTAATTCTCTATATTTTTGGTGGAGTTATGAGAGAGATAGAGAGAAGAAAAATTGGAAGGGAAAAAAACCAAGAAAGAAAATATTTTCCTTATTTCTATCTCTTCATAACTCCACCAAGAAATGTAGAGAATTACTTTAGAGGATCCTATCTCGAGATTATTATAGTGTGATTATGAATCTTTATTTTTATTTGTTGATTTAGATCGTGTACTTTATGTATTTATTTGACCAATAAGTAGTTAATTAGAGTGATAGATACTCTATTTCTCATAAGCAATGTCTTGAGTTTAAATCATGTGTAAGGAAATACCTCTGTTGGGAAAGTTCTACTTCCTTTATGAGACATTAGTTAGCTCAAACACGATTATCTCTAATAAGAGAATACCTATGGGAAATCAAAAAAATTGATGCTTGATAACTAACAAGTGATTTGTTAGAGTTGTATGTATTTCATTTTTTTTAAATAAGATATTGAGTAGAGAATTTTATCCCTGTTATAATTAGTTAACTTTTTTTAATTACAAAGGGCACGCTTAATATAAATGTACAGATGTAAAGTACTGTAAAAAAGTACTGTAAAATAAAGGAAAGTACAGTAGAAAAAAATAAGGAGAGAGATAGAGAGAAAAATTATGAGAGTGAAAAAATATGAGAAAAAATGTGTTTAATATGTATACAAAATATTTTTTTGGTATTGTAAGATTACATGTAATATATTGTTTGGTATTCATACGTCCGAAGGGTAATACTGATAGTGGGCAAACAAACTGTGACAGAACAGTGAAATTTGCGGCGCGGCACCCTCTTGTTGTTGGGGTGTTAGGCCCACATGCCCAGGGTTTCCGGCCTTTATATAAAAAAAAAAATGAAAGGACGAACAGCTTCCTTGGTTGAAGGGAATGTTATGGATGTCTTTGCTTTTATATTTTTGGACATGAAAGGAAGTTGCTTTGTGCTTAAGTTAAGTCAGGGGCGTGAAGGTTTTTCTATCTTTTTTTTTAAATAATTATTGGTTGCTATAAATAATCCAAGGAATTGGATGTCACGTAGGATACGTTATTTACGCAGAAATAGAAACAGAAAGGAAAAAGAAAGGGAATGTATTTATTGTGTTTGTTAGTAAAAATTGCGAATGGAAATAGAATGAGAATATATTAAAATTACTGCTTTACTCTTTATATTAAAATAATAAAAAAAAATTATAATTGTGTCAAATCAAAGAGTATAATAGACATTTTGTATTTTCTTTTTTCTTTTTTTAATTATACACATTTTTAAGATGAAAAAATATATATATATATATATATGTGGGACCCACATATTTTTTTTTTCCCTCTTCTTAAAGAACACAACCATAGTAATTTCTTTTAACGAAAAATTGAATTGTGGCCTATTGCTGTGTTGTGGTAGTAATAAAATTAGGCCCGCTGGTTTTGGGCTTTAAGTTACTTACAGTAAAGCCTAAAGGAGGTCAGGAGTTGTGCTTGCAGATTTCTTGACAAAATACGAGGCGAGCAGGACACTTGCACTTCTGTATAGAAAAAGAGTAGAAATAGAAAAAGTTCACATACCATAATCTATCTCTATTCAATTGTAGAGAATTACAATTAATTTTGGTAAATAGGCGCAAATATATTAAAAAAGAGGACTATTACATAAGGCCTTTAGTAAAAGACTTAGAAGTCCTCACAAAAGCCAGAATCTTTTACAACTTAACTTGAAACAGCATAATTGGATCATAAATGCATAATTGAAAGATAGAAATAATGGTCTATTTCATGTTGTTTATTCACGTACCTAAAGAGGTGTGAATGAGAGTTATACTTCTCTCTCTTCTAAGATTCTAAATGGATCACGATATTCTTACATTTAACTTTTTAGTTTTATTAAAAAAAATCTAGTTCAAATTAAAAAATGAGTTAGGATAAAATTTTATTTTATTTATTTGAGTTATGTTTATTTTTTTAAATAAAAAGTAAAAAGTTAAATGTGAGGTGGACAATGACGTGGTCAAAAAATACCCATTCATCGTCCACATCAACAAATTCCGTCAAGCATGTTACGTTGTTAGCAAAAATGGGAGACATGAATAAAATTGAAAATTTGGGGGTAGGCATGAACCGGAAAAAAGTTTGGAGGCAGAAAAGAATATTGCAACAAAGTTTGGGACAGCAAGAGTACTTTACTTTTTTTTAAGGATCAAATTGAAAGAACTTATATTTTTAAAAGAAGGAAAGTAATAATTTCACTAGTTTGACCCATCTTAATAAGTTAAGTCAAGGTGTAATTAGTTTACAAGACAATTGTCATATATTTTTGGTTAAAGTATGACTAATAATAGTCCTAAGAAGAACAATAAGAAAAATTAATTAATACTTAATTTGTTTTTGTTTCCATTTGCCAAACAGAGCGCTACATCTCATTGAATTTTCCCAAATGGAATCGAACTTTCTACATAGTGCAAGTCACCGACTAGTACTACTCAACCTCGAAACTCAGGCGAATTTTCTGGAATTCTCTCAAAGCTACGATCTCCTCTTCGATTGGCTTAATCATTCCTCTTTCGCTAATATTCACTTCTCCTTCTTAAATCAATTCACACTAGAAAATCTCTGCAAAATTCGCTTCCTTTTGCTCTACATTTCTCGTTCGTTGCTTCAGCTGGGCATTTTCACAAACACATCGCGATGGCTGAAGATGGCAACCGTCACGGTCTACAATAGCACCGTCATTACCGATCCAAAGAAGAACCCCTTCTCATTCAAAGTAGGAGTGGCTCAAATGCTGCGAGGAGGGGCCATTGTTCAAGTCTCCAGTATCGAACAAGCCAAGATTGCGGAGGAAGCAGGTGCGTGTGCTCTCACCATTCGAGAGCCAATTCGACGAGGCATTTCGCGAATGATGGATCCGTCTCTCATCAAAGAGATCAAGCGGGTTGTGTCGGTTCCCGTAATTGCGAGGGCTCGAGTCGGGCATTTTGTGGAAGCTCAGATTCTCGAAGCTGTAGGTGTCGATTACATCGATGAAAGCGAGGAGCTCGCTATAGCGGATGACCAAAATTACATCAACAAGCAGAATTTTCGATCCCCATTTGTGTGTGGGTCTCGAAGTCTCGGGGAGGCATTGAGGAGGATAAGGGAAGGTGCTGCCGTGATAAGGACACAAGGGGAATTATTGGGTTCTGGTAGCATCGTAGAGACTGTGAGAAATGTGAGGTCTACCATGGGGCAGATAAGGACTCTACATAACATGGATGATGATGAAGTTTTCGCATTCTCGAAGAAGATAGAGGCACCTTACGATCTGGTGGCGCAAACGAAGCAAATGGGTAGGCTTCCCGTCGTACACTTTGCTTCTGGAGGCATTGTGACTCCGGCGGATGCAGCTCTGATGATGCAATTGGGTTGTGATGGAGTGTTTGTGGGATCAGAAATCTTTGATTGCTCGGATCCTTACAAGCGAGTCAGGGGTATCATACAGGCAGTTAGGCATTACAATGATCCCAATGTGTTGGTTGAAAGTAGCTATGGCTTAGCCGAGGCCATGGCTGGACTCAACATTAGTGATGACAGAATTGAGCGTTTTGGTGGTGCAAATGTGTAATGTATTCTCTGCTTAAAATCACGTATATTTGTATTAGTAAGGAGTAAGGACCATATATGTGGCTGATCACATGGGTCTATTTTTCTGTAATGTTAATAGATGCTTCGTCTATTTTACTGTTCTCTACTTATTGATCTGAGTTGGCTTTTACCATTCATCTAGGTGATCTGAATTTCGGGGATGAAATGGAATAAATTGGCTGCCTTTTCTCTTAAATTGTTTAATTTCAAGTTTATTGGATCATGGAAAGCATTTTAGTCAGTCATTTATAGACATGCTTAAGGCTGGTTATCAAATAAATTTTTGACTAGAAAATGCTAAGAAATTAGCTGTACATTTGGATATATAGATTATGTCTTGCCTCATTATCTCTTAACTTCCTTCTCTTATGGTTCGGCTCTTTATATCTTAACAGGATGTCATTTCCTTTGAATGTTTCTATATGTGGCTATTACATCAAATATAAGATAACTGAATCTTTCTTTTTCTTTCTAGTACTTGTTAGGATGTTCTGTCCCTTGTCCTGTATTCCGGAAAAGGATGGTTCTTCTAGATTGTTATTACTTCCATTGTTAGACAGGCTCCTCATAGCAATCTCATAACCAGCAACACAGCACCATTCACTACAAAAGCTCTACCAACAGTAAGTACCCAGACCTCTCCATAACACATCGTACCCTTCTTCTCTAATGCTCTGTCTGACGCAATCAAGCATGCTTTTGTATTTCATTGAAGATGGGTGTCTGAGCCTGAAGCCTTGTCTTTATAACATCCAAAGGGTAGGAACCTATCCAACTTACTACTCCAGCTAATCCTCCTGCAGTTAACATAGTCCACAAGCTTTCTTTGCCAATTCTTCTGCATCCAGGGTGAAGTTGTTCCCTCACGTATTCATATGTCCAGAAGTAGATCCCATGACTTGGTGCATCTCTGAGAACAGTGATGCCAAATCCTCTAAATATGCCTCGAAGACCTTCTGCTTTCCATATGTTCCTAGTGATTAATAATGGTCCTTACATGATTCTTTCGATTGGCCTTTGTTCTGCAACTGAAGGCGAATTTTGACCAACTCTACTGGAGACACAATTGTGCTTTGTGCAACACCTGTAATGAATCCTCCTAGAGCAACACCCTTGTAAGAGGGAGGGTCCTTTGGTGAAACTGATGAGTCAAAAGATCTTGAGAGAACTGCGTAGGTTTGGAAAACCATAGCATTCTGCACCCAAAAAAACCAAGAATGACCAACAGAAGAAAATGATCAGTGTTTACTTCCATTGATATCAAATTTCAGTCACTTTGAATGGTACAATAAAATTTTTGTATTTGAAATGAAAACTAGAGGTTGTCAACTTGCCATTGGAGAAATAATAGCATAAATTAACAAAACATAGAAGTATCTCAAGTTTCTTTTTTTCATGGCCATGAAGATGACTAGCCTATTTTAGGTGGAATTTGCCCCAACCCCTTGCCCTGTGCTGTTCCTCCCCCCCCCACAATACTCGTAAGGAAGGAACATAACATGTACATAGTGGCCCTCAAGAATGTGGTGAACTGATGAACAAGGACATTTTATTTTTGGCACTCTCTACTTTTGGGATGGTAAGTGATGACAGGCCATCTTTATTTCTTGCTTAATTCCCCTTGGAAGGGAAATGGTCACAGAGTTTAAATTGGAGAGAGACTGAGAAGTAACAAAGAAAAAGAGGTGGGGTCTATTTCATGTGAAGTCTTGTTTAGGCTCTAACAATATATTCTTTCTCCAACTTTTTCTAATAACATATTTTAAGAAATCAAAATTGGGGACATACAAACTTTAAAAGTAAAATGACTCGATCTTTTTTTTTTTTCATCAGAAAAAACAAACTTCAAAATTACTCGAATTGGGTACAGTCCCCATCTATCATATTAACAAATAATCAGTTTTTGTTGTAACTGTGTTCATTTGATCAAAACCTTGTTCTCTTCAAAACTACATGAGGCCAATAGCTTCTGTTTTAAAGTATTAATAATTAAATCATTGAAAAAAAGGTGTCCATCATAGTTTCCTTTTAAGAAATGAAAGCAACAAACTTGAGTCATGAAATTGGATAAGATATTAGAATCATTTGACCATATGTTCGAGTAATTTTCTTGAGAAAAACTTTCCTAAAACTTGAGAAAAGAAAACGAGAGAAGTTGCCAAAAAATGAAAAAACCACACACAAGCACAAATTGACCACATCATTGATTGAGTGATGACCCATTTAAAAAAATATATAGAGAGAAAGTTTAAAAAAAAAACCTGAAAAGCAACAGAGGCTAAAGGTGCAGCCATGCCTCTGTAGAGGGCAGTTGGTCCTTCCTTGGACACAACATTTCTGATTAAGCTGAAAGCAGAACGCATATTATTTGAATTCTGTTGGAGGATTCGGATTGTATCCAATGGATAACCAGATATTACACAGCCACACCCCCAATTCCTCCCGCCACAAATTCTCTACCCCAACTATTTCCAACCCACCAATCCATTACTACAAATCCCAAAACTTCTTAATCAGTTTCTCTTGTTTGTCTCTCACATGGATCAAATTTGCATTACCAAACAAAATGCCTTTAGAATTCTGCTCTGCAATGCAATTATTGAAACAGAACAATCTTAGATTTAAAGCCTTTGTTTTTGCGTGTTTTTCTTCAATCCAAATCGTTTTCTCTTTTGTTCTTCAACCCCAAGACGTAATGGTATTCGAAGTTTATAACTTTAGGTTCTGGCTTTTCCTCTGCAATTTTAAATCTTGGAAACAGAGCATGCTAAAACAATTTGGTTTTGCGAGTTTGGCTTCAAACCCTTATTGTTTCCTCTTTTGCTTTGTGAACCCGAAATGTAAATGAATGAATGGATTCGAAGTTGAGAAGTTATAAGGTTCTGGTTTCACCTCCACTTTCTTGGTAGAACGAAAGAAGGAAGACGTAGGTAGAAAAAACAGAGACCAAAGATTCATTTAATAATAATAGGTAGGCCGAAACAAAAGCTAATGGTTTCTATTTTCTTGGAAGTGTAGTGTCCTAACTCCTAACAACATTAGAAGAGAGAAAGAGACCAATCAATGATTTACACGTTTCATGCCTCAGCCATGGGGATACCCATTTGGAGCATAATGCTGAGAGAAATATATTTGGATTATTATCATTTCATGAGAAAGAAGAATATAGCCAAAATACTCGGCCAAAATTTTAATTGGAATACTCTCTTTGCCCCTTTCAATTTCATTTTCGTTATGTATATCAATAAATATTGTTGGCAATTTTTTTCCTTCTAAATTTCATTAGTTTTAGCATACTCTGATTTGAACTAACAAAAGTCCTATAACTAAGAATAAAAATCTCTAAACAAGAATTTCGACTTGAACCCAAAATCTTATTGGAATTTTGTCTAAAGAGGAATAAATTACCTGACATCCTAACCCGTTTAACTGTTCGTATAAAAGACATAATATGATGTACAATTGCCTGAACAGCTATCGTCAGCTTGATTAATAAGGTTTTCATACTAATTGTTCAAAATCGATTACAGTTTGGTTATGGTGTATTTTGTACTCTCTGCTCTCGTCAATTTATTGAAAATTTGCTATTCAATATCTCAAGAAGATTTATAAACTATAACGTCAATTCTCAAGAAAAGACGATATGAATGACACTAGAGAAAACCTACTTGTATCATTAAATGTGCGTTTAACAAATACTTAAACCTTCTCTCTCAAATTTATGAGGGAATCTAAATGTAAAGTTGAGATAATTCCTCAAATATACATTTAGATTCCTCATAAATTTGAGAGAGAAGGTTTAAGTATTTGTTAAACGCACATTTAATGATACAAGTAGGTTTTCTCTAGTGTCATTCATATCGTCTTTTCTGAGAATTGACGTTATAGTTTATAAATCTTCTTGAGATATTGAATAGCAAATTTTCAATAAATTGACGAGAGCAGAGAGTACAAAATACACCATAACCAAACTGTAATCGATTTGAACAATTAGTATGAAAACCTTATTAATCAAGCTGACGATAGCTGTTCAGGCAATTGTACAATATTATGTCTTTTATACGAACAGTTAAAGGGTTAGGATGTCAGGTAATTTATTCCTCTTTAGACAAAATTCCAATAAGATTTGGGTTCAAGTCGAAATTCTTGTTTAGAGATTTTTATTCTTAGTTATAGGACTTTTGTTAGTTCAAATCAGAGTATGCTAAAACTAATGAAATTTAGAAGGAAAAAAATTGCCAACAATATTTATGATATACATAACAGAAAATGAAATTGAAAGGGGCAAAGAGAGTATTCCAATTAAAATTTTGGCCGAGTATTTTGGCTATTCTTCTTTCTCATGAAATGATAATAATCCAATATATTTCTCTCAGCATTATGCTCCAAATGGGTATCCCCATGGCTGAGGCATGAAACGTGTAAATCATTGATTGGCTCTTTCTCTCTTCTAATGTTGTTAGGAGTTAGGACACTACACTTCCAAGAAAATAGAAACCATTAGCTTTTGTTTCGGCCTACCTATTATTAAATGAATCTTTGGTCTCTGTTTTTTCTACCTACGTCTTCCTTCTTTCGTTCTACCAAGAAAGTGGAGGTGAAACCAGAACCTTATAACTTCTCAACTTCGAATCCATTCATTCATTTACATTTCGGGTTCACAAAGCAAAAGAGGAAACAATAAGGGTTTGAAGCCAAACTCGCAAAACCAAATTGTTTTAGCATGCTCTGTTTCCAAGATTTAAAATTGCAGAGGAAAAGCCAGAACCTAAAGTTATAAACTTCGAATACCATTACGTCTTGGGTTGAAGAACAAAAGAGAAAACGATTTGGATTGAAGAAAAACACGCAAAAACAAAGGCTTTAAATCTAAGATTGTTCTGTTTCAATAATTGCATTGCAGAGCAGAATTCTAAAGGCATTTTGTTTGGTAATGCAAATTTGATCCATGTGAGAGACAAACAAGAGAAACTGATTAAGAAGTTTGGGATTTGTAGTAATGGATTGGTGGGTTGGAAATAGTTGGGGTAGAGAATTTGTGGCGGGAGGAATTGGGGGTGTGGCTGGTGTAATATCTGGTTATCCATTGGATACAATCCGAATCCTCCAACAGAATTCAAATAATATGCGTTCTGCTTTCAGCTTAATCAGAAATGTTGTGTCCAAGGAAGGACCAACTGCCCTCTACAGAGGCATGGCTGCACCTTTAGCCTCTGTTGCTTTTCAGGTTTTTTTTTTTAAACTTTCTCTCTATATATTTTTTTAAATGGGTCATCACTCAATCAATGATGTGGTCAATTTGTGCTTGTGTGTGGTTTTTTCATTTTTTGGCAACTTCTCTCGTTTTCTTTTCTCAAGTTTTAGGAAAGTTTTTCTCAAGAAAATTACTCGAACATATGGTCAAATGATTCTAATATCTTATCCAATTTCATGACTCAAGTTTGTTGCTTTCATTTTCTTAAAAGGAAACTATGATGGACACCTTTTTTTCAATGATTTAATTATTAATACTTTAAAACAGAAGCTATTGGCCTCATGTAGTTTGAAGAGAACAAGGTTTTGATCAAATGAACACAGTTACAACAAAACTGATTATTTGTTAATATGATAGATGGGGACTTGTACCCAATTCGAGTAATTTTGAAGTTTGTTTTTCTGATGAAAAAAAAAAAAGATCGAGTCATTTTACTTTTAAAGTTTGTATGTCCCCAATTTTGATTTCTTAAAATATGTTATTAGAAAAAGTTGGAGAAAGAATATATTGTAGAGCCTAAACAAGACTTCACATGAAATAGACCCCACCTCTTTTTCTTTGTTACTTCTCAGTCTCTCTCCAATTTAACTCTGTGACCATTTCCCTTCCAAGGGGAATTAAGCAAGAAATAAAGATGGCCTGTCATTCACTTACCATCCCAAAAGTAGAGAGTGCCAAAAATAAAATGTCCTTGTTCATCAGTTCACCACATTCTTGAGGGCCACTATGTACATGTTATGTTCCTTCCTTACGAGTATTGTGGGGAAACAGCACAGGGCAAGGGGTTGGGGCAAATTCCACCTAAAATAGGCTAGTCATCTTCATGGCCATGAAAAAAGAAACTTGAGATACTTCTATGTTTTGTTAATTTTATGCTATTATTTCTCCAATGGCAAGTTGACAACCTCTAGTTTTCATTTCAAATACAAAAATTTTATTGTACCATTCAAAGTGACTGAAATTTGATATCAATGGAAGTAAACCACTGATCATTTTCTTCTGTTGGTCATTCTTGGTTTTTTGGGTGCAGAATGCTATGGTTTTCCAAACCTACGCAGTTCTCTCAAGATCTTTTGACTCATCAGTTTCACCAAAGGACCCTCCCTCTTACAAGGTGTTGCTCTAGGAGGATTCATTACAGGTGTTGCACAAAGCACAATTGTGTCTCCAGTAGAGTTGGTCAAAATTCGCCTTCAGTTGCAGAACAAAGGCCAATCGAAAGAATCATGTAAAGGACCATTATTAATCACTAGGAACATATGGAAAGCAGAAGGTCTTCGAGGCATATTTAGAGGATTTGGCATCACTGTTCTCAGAGATGCACCAAGTCATGGGATCTACTTCTGGACATATGAATACGTGAGGGAACAACTTCACCTGGATGCAGAAGAATTGGCAAAGAAAGCTTGTGGACTATGTTAACTGCAGGAGGATTAGCTGGAGTAGTAAGTTGGATAGGTTCCTACCCTTTGGATGTTATAAAGACAAGGCTTCAGGCTCAGACACCATCTTCAATGAAATACAAAAGCATGCTTGATTGCGTCAGACAGAGCATTAGAGAAGAAGGGTACGATGTGTTATGGAGAGGTCTGGGTACTACTGTTGGTAGAGCTTTTGTAGTGAATGGTGCTGTGTTTGCTGGTTATGAGATTGCTATGAGGAGCCTGTCTAACAATGGAAGTAATAACAATCTAGAAGAACCATCCTTTTCCAGGAATACAGGACAAAGGGACAGAACATCCTAACAAGTACTAGAAAAGAAAAAGAAAGATTCAGTTATCTTATATTTGATGTAATAGCCACATATAGAAACATTCAAAGGAAATGACATCCTGTTAAGATATAAAGAGCCGAACCATAAGAGAAGGAAGTTAAGAGATAATGAGGCAAGACATAATCTATATATCCAAATGTACAGCTAATTTTCTTAGCATTTTCTAGTCAAAAATTTATTTGATAACCAGCCTTAAGCATGTCTATAAATGACTGACTAAAATGCTTTCCATGATCCAATAAACTTGAAATTAAACAAATTTAAGAGAAAAGGCAGCCAATTTATTCCATTTCATCCCCGAAATTCAGATCACCTAGATGAATGGTAAAAGCCAACTCAGATCAATAAGTAGAGAACAGTAAAATAGACGAAGCATCTATTAACATTACAGAAAAATAGACCCATGTGATCAGCCACATATATGGTCCTTACTCCTTACTAATACAAATATACGTGATTTTAAGCAGAGAATACATTACACATTTGCACCACCAAAACGCTCAATTCTGTCATCACTAATGTTGAGTCCAGCCATGGCCTCGGCTAAGCCATAGCTACTTTCAACCAACACATTGGGATCATTGTAATGCCTAACTGCCTGTATGATACCCTGACTCGCTTGTAAGGATCCGAGCAATCAAAGATTTCTGATCCCACAAACACTCCATCACAACCCAATTGCATCATCAGAGCTGCATCCGCCGGAGTCACAATGCCTCCAGAAGCAAAGTGTACGACGGGAAGCCTACCCATTTGCTTCGTTTGCGCCACCAGATCGTAAGGTGCCTCTATCTTCTTCGAGAATGCGAAAACTTCATCATCATCCATGTTATGTAGAGTCCTTATCTGCCCCATGGTAGACCTCACATTTCTCACAGTCTCTACGATGCTACCAGAACCCAATAATTCCCCTTGTGTCCTTATCACGGCAGCACCTTCCCTTATCCTCCTCAATGCCTCCCCGAGACTTCGAGACCCACACACAAATGGGGATCGAAAATTCTGCTTGTTGATGTAATTTTGGTCATCCGCTATAGCGAGCTCCTCGCTTTCATCGATGTAATCGACACCTACAGCTTCGAGAATCTGAGCTTCCACAAAATGCCCGACTCGAGCCCTCGCAATTACGGGAACCGACACAACCCGCTTGATCTCTTTGATGAGAGACGGATCCATCATTCGCGAAATGCCTCGTCGAATTGGCTCTCGAATGGTGAGAGCACACGCACCTGCTTCCTCCGCAATCTTGGCTTGTTCGATACTGGAGACTTGAACAATGGCCCCTCCTCGCAGCATTTGAGCCACTCCTACTTTGAATGAGAAGGGGTTCTTCTTTGGATCGGTAATGACGGTGCTATTGTAGACCGTGACGGTGCCATCTTCAGCCATCGCGATGTGTTTGTGAAAATGCCCAGCTGAAGCAACGAACGAGAAATGTAGAGCAAAAGGAAGCGAATTTTGCAGAGATTTTCTAGTGTGAATTGATTTAAGAAGGAGAAGTGAATATTAGCGAAAGAGGAATGATTAAGCCAATCGAAGAGGAGATCGTAGCTTTGAGAGAATTCCAGAAAATTCGCCTGAGTTTCGAGGTTGAGTAGTACTAGTCGGTGACTTGCACTATGTAGAAAGTTCGATTCCATTTGGGAAAATTCAATGAGATGTAGCGCTCTGTTTGGCAAATGGAAACAAAAACAAAATTAAGTATTAATTAATTTTTCTTATTGTTCTTCTTAGGACTATTATTAGTCATACTTTAACCAAAAATATATGACAATTGTCTTGTAAACTAATTACACCTTGACTTAACTTATTAAGATGGGTCAAACTAGTGAAATTATTACTTTCCTTCTTTAAAAATATAAGTTCTTTCAATTTGATCCTTAAAAAAAAAGTAAAGTACTCTTGCTGTCCCAAACTTTGTTGCAATATTCTTTTCTGCCTCCAAACTTTTTTCCGGTTCATGCCTACCCCCAAATTTTCAATTTTATTCATGTCTCCCATTTTTGCTAACAACGTTAACATGCTTGACGGAATTTGTTGATGTGGACGATGAATGGGTATTTTTTGACCACGTCATTGTCCACCTCACATTTAACTTTTTACTTTTTATTTAAAAAAATAAACATAACTCAAATAAATAAAATAAAATTTTATCCTAACTCATTTTTTAATTTGAACTAGATTTTTTTTAATAAAACTAAAAAGTTAAATGTAAGAATATCGTGATCCATTTAGAATCTTAGAAGAGAGAGAAGTATAACTCTCATTCACACCTCTTTAGGTACGTGAATAAACAACATGAAATAGACCATTATTTCTATCTTTCAATTATGCATTTATGATCCAATTATGCTGTTTCAAGTTAAGTTGTAAAAGATTCTGGCTTTTGTTGAGGACTTCTAAGTCTTTTACTAAAGGCCTTATGTAATAGTCCTCTTTTTTAATATATTTGCGCCTATTTACCAAAAATAATTGTAATTCTCTACAATTGAATAGAGATAGATTATGGTATGTGAACTTTTTCTATTTCTACTCTTTTTCTATACAGAAGTGCAAGTGTCCTGCTCGCTCGTATTTTGTCAAGAAATCTGCAAGCACAACTCCTGACCTCCTTTTAGGCTTTACTGTAAGTTAACTTAAAGCCCAAAACCAGCGGGCCTAATTTTATTACTACCACAACACAGCAATAGGCCACAATTCAATTTTTCGTTAAAAGAAATTACTATGGTTGTGTTCTTTAAGAAGAGGGAAAAAAAAAATATGTGGGTCCCACATATATATATATATATATTTTTCATCTTAAAAAATGTGTATAATTAAAAAAGAAAAAGAAAATACAAAATGTCTATTATACTCTTTGATTGACACAATTATAATTTTTTTTATTATTTTAATATAAAGAGTAAAGCAGTAATTTTAATATATTCTCATTCTATTTCCATTCGCAATTTTTACTAACAAACACAATAAATACATTCCCTTTCTTTTTCCTTTCTGTTTCTATTTCTGCGTAAATAACGTATCCTACGTGACATCCAATTCCTTGGATTATTTATAGC
>JAAIUW010000158.1:0-60646 GCA_014851425.1 Senna tora | reverse complement strand
ACCTTAAACACTAACCTAAACCATAAAACCCTAAACCCTAAACACTAACACTAAACCATAAACCCCAGACCCTAAACCCTAAACCTTAGACGCTAGACCTTAAAACTGAAACCCACTCCAAACCCAAAACCCCAAACTCTACACCCTACACACTAAACCCTAAACCCTAAACCCTAGACCCTAGGCCTTAAACCGTAAACCGTAAACCCTAACCCCAAAACCCTAAATCCTAAACCATAAACCCTACACCCTAAACCCTAAACCCTATACCCTAAACCCTAGACCCTAAACCCTAGACCCTAATCTCTAAACCCTAAATCCTAAACCATAAACCCTAAACCCTATACCCTAAACTCTAAACCATAGATCCTAAACCATAAACCATATGCCCTAAACCCTAAACCCTAGACCCCAAATGTTAAACCATAAACCCTAAACCGTAAACCCCAAAACTCTAAAGCCGACACCATAGACCCTAAACTCAAGACCCTAAACCCTAAACCCCAGACCCGAAACCCTAAACCTTAAGCACTAAACCCTAAACCTTAAACCATAAACCATAAACCCTAAACCTTAAACCGTAGACCAAAAACCCTAGACCCTAAATGCTAAACCCTAAGCCCTAAACTATAAACCCTAGGACTTACACAATAGACCCTAAACCCTAAACATAAATCCTAATCCCAAAAACCCTAAACCCTAAACCCTAAACCCTACACCTTAAACCCTAAACCTTAAACCCTGAACCCTAATATCCTAAACTCTAAACCTTAAACGCTAAACACTAAACACTAGACCCTAAACTATAATCAAACCATAAACCCTAGAACATAGACCCTAAAACCTAAACACTACACCCTAAACCCCAAACCCCGAACCTAAACCCTAGACCCTAGACCCTAGACACTAAACCCTAAAACCTAAACATTAGATGCTAAACACTAAACCTTAGACACTAGACCATAAACCATAAACACTAAAACCTAGACCCTAAATGCTAAACCCTATACCCTAAATTCTATTCCTTAGACCCTAAACCTTAAACCCTAAACCCTAAACCTAAACCCTAGACCATAAACTCTGAATCATAGACACGAAACCCTAAACCCTAGACCATAAACCCTAAACCCTAAACCCTGAACCATAACCCTGAACTCTAAATCGTAAACCTAAGATGCTACACTCTAAACCCTAAACCCTACACAATAAATCCTATACCTAACACCCTAAACTCTAATCCTTAGACCATAAAACACCAAAACCTTAAAACCTAAACCCCAAACCCTAAACCGTAAACCGTAAACCCTAAAACCTAGACCCTAATCACAAAACTCTAAACCTTAAACCATAAAAGCTACTCCCTAAACCCCAATACTAAACCCTAAACCCTAAACCCGAATCCCTAAACCCGAAACCCGAAACCCTAGACACTCAACCTTACACACTAAACCCTAAGCCCTAAGCCCTGAACCCTGAACCCTAGATCTTAGACCCGAAACCCTAAATCCTAATCCTAAAAACCATAAACTATAAACCTTCATCCCTAAACCCGGAAATATAAACTGTAAACCATAGACCTTGGACCCTAAACCCTAAACCCTAAACCATAAACACTAAACCCTCACCTTAAACCCTAAACACTAAACTTTAAACCCCAAATCCTAAAACCCTAAACCCTAAACCTCAAACACTAAACTCTTAACCCTAAACCCTAAACCCACAACCCTAAACGCTATACCCTAAACTCTAAACCCTAGACCTTAAACCGCAAATGCTAGAAGCTACACCCTGAAACCTAGACCCACCCCAAACCCCAAACCCCAAACCCTAAACCTTAGACCCTAGACCCTAAACCGTACAGACTAAACCCTAAAACCTGAACCCTAGACGCGAAACACTAAACCTTAGACCCTAGACCCTAGACGCTAAACACTAAACCTTAAACCCTTAACCCTGAACCCTGAACCCAAAACCCTAAACCTCAAACCCTAAACCATAAACCATAAACCCTAAACCCTAAACCATAAATCCTAAACTCTAAACTGCACACCCAAACCCTAACCCCAAGACCTTAAACCGTAAACCGTAAACCCTAACCCAAAAAATCTAAGCCCTAAACCCTAAACCCTAGACCCTATACCGTAAACCCTAGACCCTAAACCCTAGACCCTGACCCTAATCCTTAAAGCCTAAGCCCTAAACCCTAATACCTAAACCATAATCCCTAAACCCTAGACTGTAAACCCTAAACCCTAAACTCGAGACCCTAAACCCAAAACCCTAAACGTTAAACCCTAAACCCTAAACCCTAAACCCTAGACCCTAGACCCTAGACTCTAAACCCTAAACCCTAAAGGCTAATCCCTAAACCCTATAACGTAAACCCTAAACCCTAAAGCATAAACCGTAGATCCTAAACCCGAAACCCTAAGTCCTAGACCATATACCCTAAATGCTAAACCCAAAAACCCTAAACCCTAAACTCGAAGTCATAAACCCTAAACCCTATACCCTAAACGCCAAACCCTAAACCTTACACCCTAAAAGCTAGACCCTAAACCCTAAACCTTAACCCTGAACCCTAAATCCTAAACCTTGGACCCTAAACCCTAAACCCTAAACCCTAAACCCTAAACCCTAAACCCTAAGTCCTAAACCTTGGACCAAAAACCCTAAATCCAATCCCGTAAACCTTAAACCCTAGGCCCGAAACACTGGACCGTAAACCCTAAACCCTAAACCCCAAAACCTAAACCCTGAACCCTAAGCCCTAAACCATATACCCTAACCCGTAAACCTTAACCCTAAACCCTAAACCATAAACGACAATCCCTAAACCATATACCCGAAACCTAAACCGTAGAGCCTCAACCCTAAACCATATGCCCTAAACCCTAAAACATAAACCCTAGGCCCCAGACCTTAAATAAGAAACTGTAAACTCTAAACCCCAAAACTCTAAACCCTAGACCCTAAACTCGAAACCTTAAGCCCTAGATCCTAAACCCTAAACCCTAGACCTAAAACCCTAAACCTTGAACACTAAACCATAAATTCTAAACCCTAAACCCTAAACCCTAAACCATAAACCCTAAACCCTAAACCCTAAACCCTAAATCCTAAACCCTAGACCCTAGATGCTAAACCCTAAGCCCTAAACTCAAAACCCTAAACCTTAGACCTTACAACCTAAACCCAAAACCCTATACCTTAAACCGTAAAAGCTAAACCCTAATCCCTAGACCCTAGACCCTAAACCCTAAACCCTAACCCTAAACACAAAACCCTACACCCTAAACCATAAACCCTAAACCGTAAACCGTATAACCCTAAATTCTAAACCCTAAACGCTAAATATAAAACACTAAAACCTAAACCGTAAACCATAAACCCTATACCCTAAACCGTAGAACCTAAAACCTAAACCCTAGACCCTAGACCCTAAACCCTAAACCCTAGACCCTAGACCCTAAAACCTAAATCCTAAACCCTAGACCCCGAACCCCGAACTCCAAACTCTAAACCTTAGACCCTAAACCCTAGACACTAAACCCTGAAACCTAAACCCTAGACCCTAAACCCTAAAACTTACACCCTAGACCCTAAACCCTAGACCCTAAAACCTAAACCCTAGACCTTAAACCCAAAACACTATAGTCTAAACTTTAGATCTTACATCCTAAACCCTAAACACTAAACCCTTCACCTTAGACCCAAAACTCTAAACCCTAGACCCTAAACCTTGAACCATTGACCATAGACCCCAAACCCTATACTCAAAAACCTAAACCCTAAACAATAAACACTAATCTTGAACGCTAAATACTAAACTGTAAACGCAAAACCCTAAACCCTGAACCCTAATTCCTAAACCCTAAACCATAAACCCTAAACTCTAAACCCTATACCCTAGACCCTAAACCCTAAGCCTTAAACCCTAAATCCTAATCCCTAGACCCTAAAGCTTAAACCGTACACCGTAGACCCTAGATCCTAAAACCTAAACCCTAGACACTAAAACCTAAACCCTAGAGCCTACATCCTAAAACCTAAACCCTACACCCTAGACCCCAAACCCCGAACTCCAAACCCTAAACCCTAGACCCTAAATCCTAGACGCTATACCTTAAAACCTAACCCCAGACGCTAAACACTAAACTTTAGACCCTAGACCCTAGACCCTAAACCCTAAAACCTAAATCCTAGACCTCAAACCCTAAATCGTATACCCTGAATTCTAAACCTTAAACCTTAAACCCTAAACCCTAAACCCTAAACCGTAAACTTTAGACCCATAACTCTAAACCCTAGACCCCAAACCCTAAACCCCAGCCCTAGACCCTAGACCCTAGACCCTAAACCCTAGACCCTAAACCATAAACCCTAAACCCTAAACCCTAACCATGAACCCTAAACATTAAACCTTAAATCATAAACCCTAAACCCTGATCCCTAAACCCTAAATCCTAAACCCTAAACCATAAACCCTAAACCCTATACCCCAAACTCTAAACCCTAAACCTTAAACCCTAAACCCTAAGCCCTAAGCCCTAAACCCTAAAGCCAGGACCCTAGACCTTAGACCTTAAATCGTAAACCCTAAACCCTAAATACCTAAACCCTAAACACAAAAACCCTATACCCTAAACCCTAAACCCAAAAATCCTAAACCCGAAACCCTAAACCCTAAACCTTAAACCCTAGACCCTAAACCCTAAACCTTAAACCCTAAACCCTAAACCCTTAATCCTAAACCCTAACCCTGAACCCTAAATCCTAAACGTTAAACCCTAAACCCTAAACCCTAGACCCTAAACCCTAAACCCTAAATCCTAAACCCAAAACCCTAAGTCCTAAACCCTAAACCCTAGACCCTAGACCCTAAGCCCTAAACCCCAAAACCTAAGCCCTAAACCCTAAGACCTAGACCCTAAACCCTAGAACCTAAATGCTAAACCCTAAACCTTAAACCCTAAACCCAAAACCCTAAATCCTAACCCTGAACCCTAAATACTAAACCTTAAACCTTTAACCCTAGACCCTAAACCCTAAACCCTAAACTTTATACCCTAAACTATAAACCTGAGACCCCAAACCCTAAACCATATGCCCTAAACCCTAAACCCTAAACCCTAGACCCTAAACCTTAGGCCCTAAACCCTAAACCCTAAATCCTAAACCCAAAATCTCTAAACCCTAAACCTTATACCCTAAAACCTAAAACCTAAACCCTAGACCCTAGACCCTAGACCCTAGACCCTAAACCCTAAAACCTAAAACCTAAACCCTAAACACTAAACCCTAAACCCTAAACCCTAAACTCATAATGCTAAACGCTAAACCTAAACACTAAACCCTAAACACTAAACCCTAAACCCTAAACCCTATACCCTACACTCTAAACCCTAGACATAAAACCCTAAACCCTAAACCCTAGACCCTAAACCCTAAACCCTAAACCCTAAACCCTAAACCCTAAACCCTAAACACAAACCCTAAACCCTAAATCCTAAACCCTAGATCCTAAAACCTAAACCCTAAACCGAAAATCCTAACCCTGAAGCCTAAATCCTAAACCTTAAACCCTAAACCCTAAACCCTAAACCCTAAATTCTAGACCCTAAACCCTAAACCCTAAACCCTAAACCCTAAACCCTAAAGCCGATAGTCTAGACCCTAAACCCTAAACCCTAAACCCTAAACCCCAAGACCAAAACCCTAGACCCTAGACCCTAGACCCTAGACCATAAACACTAGACCCTAAACCGTAAACCATAAAGGCAAAAACCTAAACCCTCAGCCCTAAACCCTTAACCCTAGACCCTAAATTGTTAACCCTAAACCGTAAACCCTAAACCCTAAACCCTAAACTCTAACCCTTACCCCTAAATACTAAACCTTAAACCTTAAACCCTAGACCCTAAACCTTAAACCCTATGCCATAATCCCTAAACCCTAAACCCTATACCCTAGCCATTAAATCTTAAGCTGTAAACCGTAAACCCCAAAACTCGAAGCCTTGAACCCTAAACCCTAAACCCTAAACCCTAAACCCTAAACCCTAATCCCTAAGCCCTAAACCCTACACTCGAAACCCTAAACCCTAAACCCTAGACCCTAGACCCTAGACCCTAGACCCTAAACCCTAAACCCTAAATCCTAAACCCTAAACCCTAAACCCTAAACCCTAAACCCTAAACCCTAGACCCAAGACCCTAAACCCTAAACCCTAAACCCTAAACCCTAAACCCTAAACCCTAAACCCTAAACCCTAAACCCTAAGTCCAAACCCCTAAACCCTAGACCCTAGACGCGAAACCCTAGATTGTAAACAGTAGACACTAAACCCCAAAACCGAAACCTTGAACCCTCAGCCCTAAACCCCAGACCATATAGCCTATACCCTAACCCTAAACCATAAACCAGAAATGACAATCCCTAGGCCCTATACCCTAAACTCTAAACCTTAAACACTATACCATAAACCATATGCCCAAAACCCTAAGCCCTAAACCCTAAACCATAAACCCTAGACCCCATACCTTAAACCGTGAATCCAAAACCCTAAACCCTGAATCCTAAACTCTAAACCCTAAACCCTAGACCCTAGACGCTAAACCCTAAGCCTTACACCCTAAACCCTAGACCCTACAACTTAGACCCTAATCCTTAAACCCTAAAACCTAATCCCAAAATCCTTAAACCCTAAACCCTATACCCTAAACCGTAAACCTAAACCCTAATCACTAGACCCTAGACCTTAAACCCAAAACCCAAAACCCTAAACCTAAACCCTAAACACTAAACCCTAAAACATAAACCATAAACCCAAAACCCTAAAACCCTAAACTATAAACCATAAACGATAAACACTAAACACTAAAACCTAAACCATAAACCCTAAACCCTAAATCGTAGACCCTAGACCCCAAAACCTAAACCCTAGACCCTAGACCCTAAAACCTAAACCCTACACCCTAGCCCTAAAACCTAAACCCTACACCCTACACCCAAGACTACAAGCCCCAAACCCCTACACACTAAACCCTAAATCCTAAACCCTAGACGCTAAACATTAAACCTTAGATCCTAGACCCTAAACCCTAAACCCTAAAACTTAAACCCTAGACCTTAAACCCAAAACCCTATACCCTAAACTCTTAACCTTAGAACCTAAGCCCTAAAACCTAAACCCTAGACTCACAACTCAAAACCCTAGACCCTAAACCCTAAACCCTAGACCCTTGACCCCAAACCCTAGAACCAATAACCTAAACCTTAAACCCTAAAGCCTAACCCTGAACGCTAAATACTAAACCTTAAACCCAAAACCCTAAACCTTGATCCCTAAACCCTAAACCATATACCCTAAACTCTAAACCCTATACCCTAGACCCTAAACCCTAAGCCTTAAACCCTAAATCCTAATCCCTAGACCCTAGAGCTTAAACCGTAAACCGTAGACCCTAGATCCTAAAACCTAAACCCTAGACACTAAAACCTAAACCCTAGAGCCTTGATCCTAAAACCTAAACCCTACACCCTAGACCCCAAACCCCGAACTCCAAACCCTAAACCCTAGACCCTAAATCCTAGACACTATAACCAAAAACCTAAACCCTAGACGCTAAACACTAAACCTTAGACCCTAGACCCTAGACCCTAAACCCTAAAACCTAAACCCTAGACCCTAAACCCTAAACCGTATACCCTGAATTCTAAACCATAAACCCTATACCCTAAACCATAAAACCTAAACCTTAAACCCTAAACCGTAAACCCTAGACCCAGAACTCGAAACCCTAACCCTGAACCCTAAATCCAAAACCTTAAACCCTAAACCCTGAACGCTAAATCGTAAACCCTAAACCCTAAACCTTACACCCTAAACCCTAAACCCTAAGTCCCCAACCCTAAACCCGATACTCTAGACCCTAGACCCTAAACCCTAAACCCTAAACCCCAAAACCAAAACCCTAGACCCAAAACCCTAAACCCTAGACCATAAACACTAGACCCAAAACCCTAAACCCTCAAGACCAAAACCTAAACCCTAAACCCTAAGCCCTAACCCCTAAACCCTAGACCCTAAATGCTAAACCTTAAACCTTAAACCCTAAACCCTAATCCCTAAACTCTAACCCTTAACCCTAAATACTATCCTTAAACCTTAAACCCTAAACCCTAAACCCTAAACCCTAAACCCTAAACCCTAGACCCTATGCCCTAAACCATAAACCGTAAACCCTAGACCTTAGACCTTAAACCATAAACTGTAAACCCTAAACCCCAAAACTCGAAGCCTAAAACCTTTAACACTAAACCCTAGACCCTAAACCCTAAACCTTAGACCCTAAATCCTAAACCCTAGACCCGAAACCCTAAACCTTAAACCCCAAACCCTAAACCCTAGACCCTAAACCCTGGACCCTAGACCCTAATCCCTAAACCCTAGACCCTATATCTTATACACTAAATCCTAAACCCTAAATCCTAAACCAAAAAACTATAAACTATAAAGCTTAATCCCTAAACCCTGAAACATAAACTGTAAACCATAGACCCTGGACCCTAAAGCCTAAAGCCTAAACCTTAAACCCTAAACCCTAAACCATAAACCCTAAACCCTAAACCCTAACCTTAAATCCTAAACCCTAAACCTTAAACCCTAAACCCTAAACCCTAAACCATAAAACCCTAAACCCTAAACCCTAATCAGTAAACACTAACCCCTAAACCACAGACCCTAAACCCTAAACCTTAGACGCTAGACCCTAAAACCGAAACCCACCCTAAACCCCAATCCCCAAACCCTAAACCCTAGACCCTAAACCCTTCACACTAAACCCTAAAACCTGAACCCTAGTCGCAGAACACTAAACCTTAGACCCTAGACCCTAGACCCTAAACACTAAACCTTTAACACTATACCCTGAACCCTGAACTCTAAACCCTAAAACCTAAACCCTAAACCCTAAACCCTAAACCCTAAACCCTAAACCCTAAATCCTATATTCTAAATCCTAAACCGTAAACCCTAAGCCCTAAACCCTAAACTTTAGACCCTAGATCTTAAATCGTAAACCGTAAACCCTAACCCCAAAACTCTAAGCCCAGAACACAAAACCCTAAACCCTATACCATAAACCCAAAATGCTAAACCCTAGACCCTAAACCCTAAACCTTAAACCCTAAACCCTAGACCCTAAACCATAAACCCTAAACCCTAAACCCTAAACCCTAAACCCTAAACCCTAAACCCTAGACTGTAAACCCTAAATCGTAAACTCTAGACACAAAACCCAAAACCCTAAACCCAAAACCCTAAACCCTAAACCCAAAACCCAAGACCCTAAACCCTAAACCCTACAACCTAAACCCTAAACCCTAAACCTTAAACCTTAGACCTAAAACCCTAACCCCTAAGTCTTAGACCTTATACACTAAACGCTAAACCCTAAAACCCAAAACCCTAAAACCCAAAACCTAAACCCTAAACCCTAGACCTTAAACCCTAGACCCTAAACCTTACACCCTAAAAGCTAATATTTAAATCCTAAACCCTAACCCTGAACCCTGTATCCTAGATCTTAAACCCTAAATCCTAAACCCTACACGTTAGAGCTTAGACCCTAAACCCTAAACCCTGGACCATAAACCCTAAACCCTAAACCTTGGACCATAAACCCTAAACCCTAAGTCCTAAACCCTAAACCCTAAACCCTAGACCCTAAACCCTAGACCGTAAATCCTAAACCACAAAACCTAAACCCAGAACCCTAAGCCCTAAACCCTATACCCTAACCCTAAACCATAAACCAGAAATGACATTCCCTAAACCCTATACCCTAAACCTAAACCATAGACCCTAAACCCTAAACCATATGCACTAAACCCTAAAACATAAACCCTAGGCCCCAGATCTTAAACCGTAAACCGTAAACACTAAACCCCAAAACTCTAAACCCTAGACCTTGAACACTAAACCCTAAACCCTAAACCCTAAACCCTAAACCCTAAACCCTAAACCCTAAATTCTAAACCCTAAACCCTAGACCCGAAACCCTAAACCTTGAACACTAAACCCTAAATCCTAAACCTTGAATCCTAAACCCTAAACCCTAAACCCTAAACCCTAAACCCTAAATTCTAAACCCTAAACCCTAGACCCTAAAAGCTAAACCCTAAGCCCTAAACCCTAAACCCTAGAACCTAGACCCTAGACTCAAAACCCTAAACCCTAAATCCTAATCCTAAAATCCCTAAACCCTAAACCCTATACCCTAAACCGTAAACCCAAAACCCTAAACCCTATACTTTAAACTTTAAACCCTAAACCTAAACCCTAAACCCTAATCCCTAAAACCTAAACCATAAACACAAAACCCTAAAACCCTAAACTCTAAACCTTAAACAATAAAGACTAAAGACTAAAACCTAAACCATAAATCCTAAACCCTAAACCCTATACCCTAAACTCTAAACCGTAGACCCCAAACCCCAAAACCAAAACCCTAGACCCTAAAACCTAAACCCTACACCCCAGACCCCAAGCCCCAAACCCTAGACACTAAATCCTAAATCCTAAACCCTAGACGCTAAACATTAAACCTTAGACACTAGACCCTAGACCCTAGACCCTAAACCCTAAAACCTAAACCCTAGACCATAAACCCTAAACCCTATACCCTAAACTCTAAACCTTAAACCCTAAGCCTTAAAACCTAAACCCTAGACTCAAAACTCAAAATCCTAGACTCTAAACCCTAGACCCTTGACCCCAAATCCTAGACCTAAAAACCTAAACCCTAAACCCTAAACCCTAACCCTGAACGATAAATACTAAACCTTAAACCCAAAACCCTAAACCCTGAACTGTAAACCCTAAACCCTAAACCCTAAACCCTAAACCATATACCCTAAACTCTAAACCCTAAGCCTTAAACCCTAAATCCTAATCCCTAGACCCTAGAGCTTAAACCGTAAACCGTAGACCCTAGATCCTAAAACCTAAACCCTAGACACTAAAACCTAAACCCTAGAGCCTTGATCCTAAAACCTAAACCCTACACCCTAGACCCCAAACCCCGAACTCCAAACCCTAAACCCTAGACCCTAAATCCTAGACACTATACCCAAAAACCTAAACCCTAGACGCTAAACACTAAACCTTAGACCCTAGACCCTAGACCCTAAACCCTAGACCCTAAACCCTAAACCGTATACCCTGAATTCTAAACCTTAAACCCTAAACCCTAAAACATAAACCCTAAACCCTAAACCCTAAACCGTAAACCCTAGACCCACAACTCGAAACCCTAGACCCTAAACCCTAAACCCTATACCCTAGACCCTAAACCGTAAACCGTAAACCGTAAACCGTGACCATGAACCCTAAATACTAAACCTTAAATCCTAAACCCTAAACCCTGAACCCTAAATCCTAAATCCTAAACCATAAACCTTAAACCGTAAACCATAAACCCTAAACCCTACACCCTATACCCTAAATTGTAAACCCTAGACCTTAAACCCTAAACCCTAAGCCCTAAACCCTAAACCCTAGACCCAGGACCCTAGACCTTAGACCGTAAACTGTAAACCCTTAACCCAAAAAAACCTAAACCCTAAACACAAAAACCCTAAACCCTAAACCCTAAAACCCTAAACCCTAAACCCTAAACCCTAAACCCTAAACCCTAGAACTTAAACCTTAAGCCCTAAATCCTAAACCCTAAACCCTAAACCCTAACCCTGAACCCTAAATCCTAAACCCTAAACCCTAAACACTAAACCTTAGACCCTAAACGCTAAGTCCTCAACCCGAAGCCCTAGACCCTAAACCCTAAACCACAAAACCTAAACCCTAAACCCTAACCCTAGACCCTAAACCCTAGACCTTAAACGCTAAACTCTAAACCATAAACCCTAAACCCTAACCCTGAACACTATATCCTAAACCTTAAACCTTTAACCCTAGACCCTAAACCCTAAACCCTAAACTCTATACCCTAAACTATAAACCTGAGACCCCAAACCCTAAACCATATGCCCTAAACCCTAGACCCTAGACCTTATATCGTAAACCGTAAACCCTAAGCTCGAAAACTCTAAGCCCTAAACCCTAAACCCTAGACCCTAAATCCTAAAACCTAAACCCTAGACCCTAACCCTTAAACCCTAGACCCTAAACCCTAAACCCGAAACCCTAAACGTTAAACCCTAAACCCTAAGCCTTGAACCCTAAACCCTATTCCCTAAACGCTAAACCCTAAGCTCTGAACCCTAAACCCCAGACCCTATACCATATTCCTTAAACCCTAAACCCGAAATCCTAAACCTAAAAACCCTAAACACTAAACCCTAATTCCTAAATACAAAAACCCTAAACCTATAACCTAAACCCTAAACCCTACGCCCTAAACCCTAGAACCTAGACCCGAAACCCCAAACCCTAAACCCTAAACAGTAAACCCTGAACCCTAACCTTAAACCCTAAACCCTAAACCCTAAATGTTAAACACTAAACACTAACTCTAAACCGTAAACCATAAACCCTAAACCCTAAACTCAAAACCCTAGACCCTAAACCGTAAACCCTAATGGCTAGAACCTAAAACTTAAACCGTACACCCTAGACCCCAAACCCCAAACTCAAACCCTAAACCCTAAACCTTAAGCCCTTGACACTAAACCGTAAAACATAAACCTAGAACCTAAACCCTAAACTATAGACCCTAGACCCTAGACCCTAATCCATAAAACCTAAACCCTAGACCATAAACCCTAAACCCTATACCCTAAACTATTAACCTTAAACGCTAAACCCTAAGCGCTCTTCCCTAAATCATAATGCCTAAACCCTAAACACTAAACCCTAAACCATAAACTCTAAACCTTAGACCCTAAACCCTAAACCCTATGCCCTAAACCCAAAACCCTAGACTCTAGACCTTAAACCGTAAGCCCTCAACCCCAAAACTCTAAACCCTAATCCTACACCCTAAACTCTAAACCCTAAACCCTAGACCCTAAACCCTAAACCCTAGACTCAAAACCCTAAACCTTAAACCCTAAATCCTAAACCCTAAACCTTGAACCCTAAAACTTGAACCCTAAACCCTAAACCCTAAACCCTAAACCCTAGACTCTAAAACCCTAGACCCTAAACACTAAACCCTAAGCCCTAAACCCTAGACCCTAGACCTTAGACCCTAAACCCTAAACCCTAAATCCTAAACCCAATAACCCTAAACCCTAAACTCTAAACCCTAAACCCTAAACCCTAAACTCTAAACCCTAAACCCTAAACCCTATATCCTAAACCCAAAAACCCTAAATCCTAAACTCTAAACCCTATATCCTAAACCCAAAAACCGTAAGCCCCAAACCCCAAAACTCTAAACCCTAAACCCTAGACCCTAGACCCTTGTCCCTAAACTGCAAAGATTTCGTAAAAGCAGTTAAAAATTAATAACTTTACCATTAATTAATGATTTGTTAAGAGACCACTTAATCCCATGATTAGTCACAAAGCTAGGTGTCATCATGAGACTTAAGTAGGATTAGTGTGAGGACACCTCACTTATGAGTCATCAAGTTAGGTGTCAATTAACCAACAAATTGGGATTTAGAGGTTGACAACTCATCAAACCCAAACATCATCATATATGTCATCAACTTAGCCATTAAGTTATAAAGAAGAGGAAACCGTGGGAGGTGGCTAAATCATATACAAGCAATATGAGTCATGAAAAATAGGTGGCAAGAATATAACAAACCTAGTGTAAAAGCTTGACATCTCAGTAAAACATGCAAACTTAATTATGATGCCTACTTACACTACAAGAAAGTCATCGCTAAAAAAATTACCCAAAACTGAAATTTGAAGAACAAAATGGAAGCCGCACAAGTAAAATCTCACTCCCAAAAAATACTTAAATCAGCCGACTTAAATAAGTCTAATGGATATCTTAAATAATAACTAAAAATAAAATTCAAGTATTAGAATAGTAAATTTCTAAATAAATAATTAAAAAGATTATATTTAAATTATTTTATTTAATTATCAAATTTTAGATAAAATAAAAACAAGTTTTTGAATTTTAAGTAGATTTGAAAGTAAATGAATACGACAATTAAATAAATATGCATGGGGTCAAATAAGAAGAAGAAATTGGATAGTAAAAGCTTAACCCTTAAGACTAAATCTCAACCATTCCTCTAAAATGTACCTCTCACAATCTCCAAGACACCACCTCACACACTTACATATATTTTTCTCCTCCTCATCGTGAAACGCAGAGTGTGGAAAAGAGAGAGCTGGAGACGCGAGAGTGAGAGTGAGAAATAGAGAGACTAAAGGAGAGGATATGGCTGAGAGAGGGGGACCGAATTTAGGGCAAGAAACCAGAAAGTATGAATCAAAGAACACGGAATGTTCCTATAAATCGAGACAAAGGGGTTGTTTTCTCCTTTTCTGCGAATTTCTGGAAGGAATCTGTTGCAAGGTAACGTGCTTGCCCTTCCCTTTCATTGAGATGAATCATGTCTTGCTGAGAATCCATCTAAGTCATAGTTTATGTCTCAAAATCGTTGAACATTTTTGCTGAGTTTTCTGCTGTCGTGAATCTGACGTTTGTTCATTCATTTGGGTTTTTATCTTTCGTTATTGGGCTGATCGTAGTGATTCCAAAGCCTATAGAAAGACAAGATCCTACGCTTTCACGATTGTCCTTTGCATGCAGGTTTTAACGGTTAGATCTAGAGATATGTCCCTTGAAAGTGGATTGTCCTGCATCAGACTCTGTTTTCGGTTTTATGTGTTCATAATTTCATTTCTCTCTTTTTCAATTTTCTAGGCTATTGATCTTTTTATATATGGTAAAGGGGATATTTAGGAGTTTCTAGAAAATGATAGATTATTTTTTTGGATGATGTTTGATGGGTGTTTCATCTGCTGGTATAACTGTGTTTTGATATAGAGAAAAACAGAGATTTCTGGTATGATTTTCATTATAACTATTCTAAACTTGTGTTGTTGAAGTTTCATTATTAGTAAATTGAGGATTTAGGTTCATACAACTTCATGAATTGGTTGACTAAGCATAACTAGTAAAACATCTTCGAAAGTTTACTGTTCTGTCACCGAATTGATGTAGATTTTTGCACGATTTCACTACTATATTCACGTTTCTGCACTTATATGGCACAATTACTTGCTGTAAAAATTTAATAATTGGTAAATACTATATCTAAGATTTATTTTGAAAAAAGAATGAACTTATTTCATTGAGAATTGAGGGAGATGTGAATTTTTAAAGAGTGCCTGCCAAATCGGTTGTTCTGTTCAGAAACTGATTTGACCTTCCTTGCTTCAAATATGTTTTTCGACCTCAATTCTTAATGGATTTAATTAATTTTAAAGCCCAGAGAAAGCTAACATTCGTAGCTTTCCATTGATTCCTTTTTGTGCAGAATCCAATGGCTATATTCTAAGAAAATCCATTTGAAAGTGAGTTGTTGTGCTCAGTGTTCTGTTTTCTGCGTCTAAGTGTTCTTTAAATGATATCTATTTATCTTGTTATACTGGGACCATGAGCTTTTGATATGAGGTATTAAACTTGCTTAAAATCGCCCAGAAAATTTGAGAAAAATAATTCGTTGACATTTCAACAACTTGAAAATTGCTGGTTTATTGGTTGTTGTGAGAAACTCTATGAATTCCTATGTTTGAAATCTCAGTAGAATTTTCAGTATTTTCTTTGTTGCGTTAATATCTTTGGATGATGATGTGAATGGGTAATTTACTTTAGAAAGGAACCTAGTGATTCTACTCTAGAGAAAAATTTGTGCAAATGAGAACTAAATTTCTGAGTTGTTGTCAAATTTTAATCAGTTGATGTGTCCTCTTAAGTGCTATGTGGTTTTAACTCTGAATTTAATTCTGGAATTTCTTGGAAATACTTGAGCCAAGAATCTTGTTGAGGAAAAAAGAAAATGTAGTGAAACTTTTGCCGTAATTTATTATCTTACTGATTTTCGTTTCTTTTGTTATGATTTTTCTCTCGGATTAGGACTGGGATATTGGTTCTGAATGTGAAACAAGTATGAGTATAATTCACCTTACCTCCTTTGAACATGAAGATTAATGTTAAAAAGGCTAGGAATGAAATTAAAAGGAATTAAACACATTTGACTTTCAATTGCGTTGTTAATAACATATAGGTAGACTATACTGTCATAAATCATGCCATGGCGCTGCCAATCCTGAAAAATGATGTTGTTCTGGGTTGGCACAAGTGTAAAAGACAATAGACTATTAGTTTAGTGAGATTAGAGTCCCTATTATGTATTCAATTGCAAAATGACCCCGCACAGGGACTAAAATGAAAACAAGCTATTTTCTAGGATTTCTGGAAAATGAAATTTTAAGTGATTTCATGTTATGACAATTAGTGTCTTGATGGATAAATATTGTTTTGAGGATTGTGATTCAATAACTTTACATTAAAAGTCCTAAAAGAGGAAATTTCATGTAGTATGAACTCTAGGGACTGATTTGCAATTTGTTAAATTGTGAAATTTCATGCTTGAAGCATTAGGCTGTATTTATAACTTCTTAAAGTTGTTGATGGTTGCTTTGAGCCAAATATATATATAAATGAATTTGAGTCTAAGTTAACATTGTTTCCTGTGAGGTAAGAAAAGTATGGAACTTAGTAACATTGTGAGGATTCTAAAGTTGTTTTGAACACTTTATGAATTTGTATAGTTGTATGTTGTGGGATTAGAGCCGATGTGAGTATTGAATAATGCTGATTTTGCATACATATGTGTTGTAATGCATTAGATTGAGGCAACGGATATGAGATGTGGCAATTGGCATTCAATTCTGAAAAGGATAAAGTAGCTTGGAAACGAGGTAGGACACTTGATACCCTCAACGCTTTTCAAATTGTGCAATTGTCATATGAGCATATTGAACTGTATTTTTGGAATGCATTCTAAAAGTACATTGAAAGGATGGGACATTTTACATGAGAAGAATGCATGGCACTATGTTTTAATTTATTTTTAAAATACCTACCTGAGATGGGCGAATGCATTGATTTTTGAAATACCTGCCTAAGATGGGTGAATGCATTGATTTTGAAATACCTGCCTTAGATGGGCGAAAGCATTGATTTTTAGAGTACCTGCCTGGAAAAGAATGGATTAATTTGTGGAAGCAATTGAATAAACATTACCTATAATTTTTTATATATATGTGTATATATGATCTGGATGGAAAGGACACACTAGGCTGGCTAGGAATACGTCCGGGACGTAGCTGTCTAGCAACTAGTGAGGAAAGAATCCAGTCCGGGACTAGTGATCCTACGGTTCTAACACGTGCACACACCGGGGGACGCCCTGGATGTTAGGTAATTGCCGGTGCCTCATGGCGGACTACGCTATATGTTGTATGTCTATTTGTCCTCTTTCATGAGATTGGTTTTGTCCTGGGGACATGGATGAGGTAATGCTTTATGTCGATTGATCAGGTCTGACATGGATCTGGAGTGATGGCATTGATGGAAATGACATGCATGCTAGAAACATTGATTTAATCGTATTCATATGCATGACTGATTTATTTAATAAATACTATGCACTTTAATGCATTCTTACATGACATATTTTTGGAAAATATTGTTGAGGTGTTTTGTCTTAGCCCTGAGCATAGTAGCGAGAAAGGATTTCTATATAAACCGGTATTTTGTGTCCTACTGGAATGTAAATCTTATGACGATACTATGTTCAGACTTGTTTCAGGGATTGATCGTGACATGAGACCTAAAGATGATTGATTGATTTATTGAGCGCTGCAGCTGGCGTTCTTGTATGATGCTAGAAGGAGCAGCTATTAATACATTGTAAAGCCTATGTAAGGCCTATATATTTATAGATATCTAGTGTTAGATGGAATCATATATGTAAATCATAATTAATGAGTTTTAATTGATTCCATGTTAAAGATTAAATCAATAACTAGAAGTAAGTGAACTCACATAGTATTACCTCAAGTAAGAGAAATGTTTAAATTTTTCTGCAATTTTGAGTTACCAATACTTAAATGAACCCTAAGTAATCAATAATAAATGGTAATTCGGAGTGGATGTTACACCTAGACCCCATACCATAAACCATAAACCCTAAACCCTCAGCCCTAAAACCTAGACCCTTAGACCCTAAACCACAAACCCTAAACCCTAAGCCCTAAATTCTAAACCCTAGACTCCAAACCAAAGACCCTAAAACCTAAACCCTAGACCCAAAACCCCAAACCCCAAAACCTGAACGCAAAACCCTAGACACTAAACCCTAAAACCTAAACCCTAGACCCCAAACTCTAAACCCCATACCCTAAACTTTAAACCCTAGACCTTAAACCCTAAACCCTAAAACCTAAAACACTAAACCCTAAACCCGAAACTGTAAACCCTAGACCCTAAATCCTAAACCATAAAACATAGACCCTAGACCCTAAACCCTAAACCCTAGACCCTAGACCCTAGACCCTAAATCCTAAACCCTAAACCCTGAACCTTAAACCCTATACCCGAAACCGCAAATCCGAAAACATAAACCCTAGACCCTAAACCCTAAACCCTAAACCCTAGACCCTAGACCTTAAACCCTAAACCATAATCCTTAAACCATAAACCCTAAAACCATAAACCATAAACCCAACCCCGAACCCTAAACCAAAAAACCCTAGACCCTAGACCCTAGAGCCTACACCCTAGACCCTAAACCCTAGATCCTAGACTTAAGAGCCTAAACCTTAAACCCTAGACCCTAAACACTAAAACCCTAAACCCAAAACCCAAAACCCAAAACCCTAAATCTAAACCCTAAGCCCTAAACCCTAAACCAAAAACCCTAAACCCTAGACCCTTAACCCTAAGCCCAAGACCCTAAACCCTAAAACCCTAAAACCCTAGACCCTAAACCCTAAACCCCTAAACCCTAAACTCTAACCCCTAAACCTTAAATACTAAAGCATAAACCCTAGACCGGAAACCCTAAACCCTAAACCCTAGACCCTTGAGCCTAAACCCTAAACTATAGACCCTAAAACCTAAAATCCTAAACCCTAAACCCTAAACCCAAAACCCAAAACTCTAAACCCTAAACTCTAATCCCTAAACCCTATATCATAAACCCTAAACCTTAAACCCTAGTTGTAAACCGAAAACCGTAAATGCTAAACCGAAAACCGTAAACCCTAAAACTCAAACTCTCAACCTGGAACCCTAAACCCTAAATCCAAAACCCTAAATGCTAAACCCTAAACCCTAAATCTTAAACCATAAACCCAAAACCGTATACCCTAAACCCTGAACTTTAAACCCTAAACCCAAAACTCTAAACCGCAAACCCTAAACCCTAAACAACAAACCCTAAACCCTAAACCCAAAATTTGAAACCCTAAACCCTAAACAGTAAATCCTAAACACTAAATCTTAACCCCTAAACCTTGAACACCAATCCCCAAACCCTAGACCCTAAACTCGAAACCCGAAACATCGAAACCCCAAATCCCAAACCCTAAACCGTAAACCCTAAGCCCAATCCCTAAACACTAAATTCCAAACCCCAAATTGTAAACCCTAAACAGTAAACCCTAAACCCTAAATCCTAAACCCTAAACCCCAAACCCTAAATCCCAAATCCGAAACACTAAACCCTTAACCCTAAACCATAAACCATAAACCCAAAACCTAAAACCCAAAAACCCAAACCCTGAACCCTAAACATGAAACGGTAAACTTTAAACCCTAAACCCCAAACGCTAATCCCAAAACCCAAAATCCTAAACCCCAAACACAAACCCTAAACCCTAAACCCGAAATCCTAAATCCCAAACTCTAAACCCCAAACCCAAAATCCTAAACCCTAAAACCTGAACAATAAACCCTAAACCCTAAATGCTAAATGCCAAACCCTAAACACTAAACCCTAAACCCTCAACCCTAAATCCTAATTCCTAAACTTAGACTCTAAATCATTAACCCTAAACCCCAAACCTAAACGCAAAACCCTAAACCTTAAATCCTAAATGCTAATACGTAAACCCTATACTCGAAACCCTAAATCCTAAACCCTAACCCTAAATGCAAAACCCTAAACTCTAAGCCCTGAACACTAAACCCGAAACCTAATCCCTAAACCCTAAATCCTAAACCCTAAACCCTAAACTCTAAATCCTAAATGCTAAATCCAAAACCCTAAACCCTAAACCCTGAAGCTTAGACACTAAACCCTAAACCCTAAATCCCAAAAGCCAAAATCCTAAGACCCAAACCCGAAACCCTGAACCCTAAACAACAAATACTAAACCCTAAACCCTAAACGTTGAACTCCAACACCCAAACCCTAAATCCTAAACCTTGAAACCCGAAACGATAAACTGTAAACCCTAAACCGTAAGCCACAACCTGTAAACCCAAAACCCTAAACCCTAAATCCTAATCCTTAAATCCTAAACACTAAATCGTAAACCCTAAACCCAAAACCCTAATTCCTAAATCTCATACCCTAACCCATAAACTCCAAACTGTAAATTGAAAACCCTAAACCCCAAACCGCAAACACTGAACCCCATTCTCTATACCCTAAACCCTAATCCCAAAATCCTAAACCCTAAATCCCAAACCATAAACCCCAAACCCTTAGCCCTACATCCCAAACGCTAAAAACTAAGCCCTAAATCCTAAACATAATCGATAAACCCAAAACCCAAAACCCCAAACCGTGAAACATAAACCCTAAACCTTAAACCCCAAAGCCAAAACCCTAAACCCTAAACCCGAAACTGAAAACTATAAACCCTAAATTGAAAACCCTATAACCTAAATCCGAAACCCCAAACCCCAAACCCAAAGCCCTAAACCCTAAATCCAAAACCCGAAACTCTAAACCCTAAACCCAAAACCCTAAAGCCAAAAGCCTAAACGCTAAATCCCAATCATTAACACCAAACCCTAAACCTAAACCACTTACCAAAAACCCTAAACCCAAAATTAAAAACACTAAACCGCAAAACCTAAGACCAAAACTATAAACCCTAAATCTCAAACCCTAAACCCTAAACCCTAAATCTTAAATCTTAAACCATAAACTGAAAACCCTAAAACCAAAATCCCAAAACCTTAAACCATAAACCCGAAACCCAAAACCCTAAATTACAGACCCTAAACGCTAAACACTAAACCATAAACCCAAAACCATAAACCCTAAACCCTAAACCCTAAACTTTAAACCCTACACCCAAAACACTAAACACCAAACCCTAAACCCTAAATCTTAAACCCTAAGCCCTGAACTCCAATCCCCGAACCCTAGACCATAAACCCAAAACCCCAAAACCCAAACCCTAAACCGTAAACCCCAAACCCTCAGCCCTAAACCCAAAACCCAAAACCTTAAATCCCAAAACCCAAACCCTAAATCCTAAAATTAAATCCTAAAGCCCTAATCCCTAAATTCCAAATCATAAACATTAAACCCTACACCCTAAACCTGAAACCATAAACTCAAAAACCCAAACCCTAAACCCTAAACCTGAAACTGTAAAATTTCAACCCTAAACCACAAACCCTAATCCGAAAACACTATACCCTAAACCCCAAACCCAAACACTAAGCCCTAAACTAAAAACTCGTAATCCTAAACCCCAAACCTAAAACCCTAAATAAAAAATCCTACACTCCAAACCCAAAACCCTAAATGCTAAATGCCAAACCCTAAACACTAAACTCTAAACCCTAAGCCATAACCCTAAAACCCTAAACCCTAAATCCCAAACCCAAAACCACAAACCCCTTAACCCTAAACCCCAAACCCCAAACCCTAAATCTTAACTCCTAAATCTCAAAACCCAAAACGTTAAATCCTAAACCGAAAACACTAAACCCTAAACCCTAAATCTTAAACCATAAACTCAAACCCTAAACCCTAAACCTTAAACCCCAAACCCATAACCTAAATCCTAAACCATAAACCCAAAACCTAAACCTAAACTGTAAATCCCTAAATCCTAAACCCTATACCCTAAACCCCAATCCCTAAAACTTAAACCCTAATCCGTAAATCCGAATTCCTAAACTCCAAACTCTAAATCCTCAACCCTAAACCCTAACCCTAAACGCAAAACCCTAATCTCTAAGCCCTGAACAGCAAACCCTAAACCCTAAACCTACAACCCTAAATCCTAAATCCTAAACCGTAAACCCTAAACCCTCAACGCTAAATCCCAACCCTAAATACTAAACCTGGAACCTTAGACCCTAAACCCTAAACCATAAACCCAAAACCCTGAATCCCAAAGACAAAATCCTAAACACCAAACATCCAACCCCAAACCCTAAACCCTAAAATCAAATACTAAACCCTAAACCCTAAACCTTGAACTCCAACCCCCAAACCCTAAACACTAAACCCCAAACCCCAAAACCTAAAACCCGAAACTGTAAATTATAAACCCTAAACCCTAAACCCTAAACCCTAATCCCTAAATCTCAAACACTAAACACAAAACCCTAAAGCATAAACTTGAAACTTTAAATAGTAAACCCTAAACCCAAACCTTAAACCCTAAACCACACACCTTAAACCCTAAACCCCAAACCCTAAGCCCTAAACCCCAATCCCTATACCCTAAACCCTAATCCGAAAATCCTAAACCCTATACCCAAAATCCTAAACCCTATACCCTAAACACCCAACCCTTAGCCCTAAATCCCAATCCCTAAGCAGAAAATGCTAAACCCTAAACATAATCCATAAACCCAAAATCTGAAACCCTAAATCCCAAAGTCTAAACCTTAAACCCCAAACCTTAAACCATGAACTCAAACACTAATCCCTTACCCCAATCCGAAACCCTAAACCCTAAACCCTAAATAGTAAAACGAAATCCCTAAACCATAAACCCTAAATACAAAACCCTAAACCTGACTCTGTAAAGTATAAACCTTAAATCGAAAACCCTATATCGTAAACCCCAAACCTCAAACCGTAAACACAAATCCCAAAACCCTAAACCCTATATCTAAAACCCCAAACTCTAAACCCTAAACCAAAAACCTTAAACCCTAAACCCTAAATGCTAAATCCCAAACACTAAACTATAAAGCTTAAATAATAAACCATATACCAAGAACAAAACTAAACCCAAAATCCTAAACACTAAACCCCAAACCCTAAACCCAATATCCTAAACCCAAAACTCAAAACCGTAAACCCTAAATCTCATACCCTAAACCCTAAACCTTAAATCCCAAACCCTCAACTCAAAACCCTAAAACCAAAATCTGAAACCCTAAACCATAAACCCCAAACCCTAAACCCTAAACCCTAAACACTAAACCCTAAATCATAAACCTAAAACCTCAAATCCTAAACCACAAACCCTAAACCCTAAATTCTAAATCCCAAACCCTAAACCCTAAACCCTAAACCATAAACCCAAAACCCTCAACCCTAAATCCCAAGCTCTAAAGCCTAAACCTTAAACTAAAAACACTAAACTCTAAACCCTGAATCCTAAACCCAAAACCCAAAGCCCAAAATCCCAAATCCTAAACACTAAACCCTAAACCCTAATCCCTAAACCATAAACCATAAACTCGAAACCCGAAACCCTAAATCCCAAACCCTAAACCTTAAACCCCAAATCAAAAACCCTAAACCCTAAAGCACAAACCCTTAACACTAAACCATAAACCCAAAACCCTAAGCCGTAAACCATAAACCAAAAACCATAAATCCTATACCCAATATGTTAAACCCTAAATCCTTAGCACCAATCCCTAAACCCTAAACCCTAAACACCAAACCCGAAACTATGAACCCTAAACACGAAACCCTAAACCCTATACAACAAACCCTAAACACTAAACCCTAAACTTTGAACTCTAATCCCTAAACCCTAGGCCATAAACCCCAAACCCCTAAACCCTAAACCTTAAACCCCAATACACAAACCCTAATCCCTATACCCTTAACCAAAAACCCTAAACCATGAATCTCAAACGCCAAACCCAAAAACCTAAAACCCAAAACCCTAAATCCCAAATCCTAAACCCTCAACCGCACAACCTAAACCCTAAACTTTAAACCATAAACCCAAAACCTAAGGCCGTAAATCTCAAACCTTAAACCCTAAACCCTAAACCATAAACCCAAAAGCTTAAACCCTAAACCCTAAATCTAAACCCCAAACCCTAAACCCTAAATCCCAATCTCTGAACACTGAACCTTAAACCCAAACCCCAAACCCCAAACCCTAAATCCTAAACCTCAAACCTCAAAACCCAATCCCTAAACACTAAACTCTAAATAATACACCCTAAATCCTAAACCCTAACCCCTGAAATCAAATCCCAAACCCTAAACCCCAAACCTCAAATCCCAAAACTCTAAACCCTAAACTTGAAATTGCAAACTGAAAACTCTAAACCCAAAACCCTATACCCTAAACCCCAAACCCCAAACCTCAAATCGTAAACCCTAAACCCCAAACCTTAAATCCTAAACCCAGCCAAAACCCATCACCCATAACCCTAATGCGTAAATTTAAAACCCTAAAATATATCATCCTGTTTTATTTGAAATAACATTGAAGTAGAATAAATTAATTAAAAAGATATTTTCTGAATTTAGTTGATTTTCTGTTTATTTTGTTTTGTGAGTGATGTATGTGAATTGCTTGTGATTTGAAATTAGGAATCCCAATTAGGAGGGGATAGAAAATTTTAGAAATTAAAAAAATTTATAAAATTATAAAATTATCTAGAGAAGAACCAAAGTGAATGGGAAAATATTTTTAGAACCTTTAGAATTAAACCGGGGAAATTAAGTAGTAAGGGCCACTAAGACCCAAATTTTGGGAGTCTAGGATACTATAGGGAAACAATAAAACCCCAATGAGGAAACTAAACCCCAAGAATGATTCGAACCCATCACACCCTGACCCTTCAATTTTTGGGCATTTGTCATCTAATGCTCTTTGAACCCAAATTTCCTATTTAAGTGAGACCTCAAACACACCCTGACCCTTCATTACATAGCATTAATGTGTCAAAAACCTGAATTAATGAGAGGGGAGGGGAACACGTCAACTTCATGCAAGAAAACCATAAAGGCTACTTACACCTAGGTTAATCAACACACCTCCTCCAATTAGCTTGCAAAACCGACCCCAAGTGAACAAGTAAGTGATGTGAACCTCACGAACCCGCCGTGAAACCCGACAACAATATATGAAATCAAACCCAAGATCGCCAAAGAAGGATGAACAATAGGAATATTGACCCAATGATTATTAAGAATCAAGAACCAGTACTATCAAATTAAGATGGAAATAAGAAGTTCTTACTTGAAATCTCCGCAAGTTTTGCTTAAGACAGAAAAGGAGAGAAACTCTCACAAAGTTTTCAAATTCAACCAATCTAACCTATTTTGGTGGCTGCAAGCATAATATAAAATGCATCATAGGGTTTTCTAAAAATATTGGGCTGGGCTAATTAGATGTTTAAGTTAAAACAACCCAATTACAAGTTTGTTGACTAAACACACATTTGGGCCTTAAAATAAGATTACTTAAGCCCAAAAAAATGAAATTACATCACTTGAACAAAAATTACAGTAATTAAATATGAATTGTGGCCTTCACTTGGGCTTTAATTGAACTTGCAAAATGTTGACAGCCTTTAGGTCTTGTTCCATGCCCAATTCTACTAAATCAGCTTTATCTCCATGAACTTGCTTCATTAGACCTTGAATAGCTTGTTGCATCCTCTTAGCTTTATCTCTTGCTATTGGTCCGGTTGGCAAATGTAAGTCATCACCTTGATTCGCATGGTTCATATCATTCTCCCCCTCTTCGAAAGGATTCGTCCTTGAATCTGAACCTACATCAAAAGGAGAAAGATCATATACATTAAAAGTAGCACTGACTTGATACTCACCTGGAAGATCAATCTTATATGCATTATCATTAATCTTCTCAATGACATGAAATGGTCCATCTCCACAGGGCTGCAACTTGGATTTCCTTTGTTATGGCCCTCTCCTTTCTAAAATGAACCCAAACCCAGTCACCTGGTTGAAAGTTCACTAAGTGTCTCCCTTTATTTGCATGTTTTGCAGCTTGCTTATTCTTTTCCAAGTCATGTAGCCTTGCTTCCTCATGGATTTTTCGCACTAATTCTGCCTTTCTCTTTCCATCAAGACTAGCAATCTCATTTACAGGTAAAGGCACAAGATCCAATGGAATTAATGGATTAAAACAATAAACAATTTCGAAAGGAGAAAATTTAGTAGAAGAATGCACAAACCTATTATATGCAAATTCAATCAATGGAATGCAATCTTCCCAAGCTTTCACATTCTTTTTAATAATAGCACTCAACAATGTTCCCAAAGTTCTATTAACTACCTCAGTTTGTCCATCTGTTTGAGGATGACAAGTGGTAGGGAATAATAGCTGTGTACCCAACTTACCCCACAAAACACGCCAAAAGTGGCTAAGAAATTTTGCATCCCGATCACTCACAATGGTTCTATGAATTCCATGCAATCGCACTATTTCTCTAAAGAACAAATTTGCAACATGTGTAGCATCGTCAGATTTATTACAAGGAATAAAATGAGATATTTTAGAGAAACGATCCACAACAACAAAAATAGAATCTCTTCCCTTCCTAGTTTTAGGCAATCCTAAAATAAAATCCATTGACACATCAGTCCAAGGATGAGTAGGAACAGGCAATGGCATATACAATCCATGGGGTTTTACCTTAGACTTTGCTTTCCTACATGAAATGCACTTGGAACAATGTTTCTCAACATCACGTTTCATATGAGGCCAAAAGAAGTGTTCCTTTAACATATCTAAAGACTTTAAAACACTAAAATGCCCGATTAAGCCTCCCCCATGTGATTCACGCACCAGAAGTTCACGCATAGAACATTTAGGCACACAAAGTTTGTTCTCCCTAAACAAATATCCATCATGTCTATAGAACTTATCAAATGGTCTATTTTCACATTCACCAAAAACATTGCCAAAATCTGGATCATTCATGTACAATTCTTTAAGATGTTCAAATCCAAGAAATTTGGCACTAAGAGTGGAGATAAGAGCATACCTTCTTGATAAGGCTTCAACCACCACATTTTCCTTACCTTGTTTGTACTGAATGACATATGGAA
Organism: Senna tora; assembly: GCA_014851425.1. Lineage (NCBI taxonomy): Eukaryota > Viridiplantae > Streptophyta > Magnoliopsida > Fabales > Fabaceae > Senna > Senna tora. The sequence continues at coordinate 33,379 of JAAIUW010000158.1, read as the reverse complement.
ACGTCTCAATAAGCTCCACCCAACGAGCATGTCGACGGTTCAATTTGTCTTGTCCCTTCAAGTGCTTTAGTGATTCATGGTCAGTATGCATGACAAACTCCTTCGACCACAAGTAATGTTGCCAAGTTTCCAACGCTCTCACCAATGCATAAAGTTCCTTATCATAGGTTGAGTAATTCAGCGTTGCCCCATTAAGCTTTTCACTGAAATAAGCAATGGGTCTCTTGTCTTGCATAAGCACAGCACCTACAACAATACCAGAAGCATCACATTCGATTTCAAAGGTTTTGGAAAAATCAGGTAAAAGTAATAAAGGAGCATAACTTAGTTTTTCTTTTAGGGTGTTGAATGCCACCTCTAGCTCTTTTCCCCATTTGAATCCGACTTCCTTCTTGATGATTTCGTTCAAAGGAGCTGCTATGGTACTAAAATCTTTTACAAACCACCGATAGAAGCTAGCTAGGCCGTGAAAACTTCTAACTTCAGTGGCTGTTGTGGGTGTAGGCCATTCTTTGATGGCTTTAACCTTCTCTTCATCAACCTCTACACCCCTGGCACTAATAACAAAACCAAGAAACCCAACTCTATCCATACAAAATGTGCACTTTTCAAGTTAGCATATAATTTCTCATGTCTCTAAGCTTCAAGCACACACCTCAAATGCTTAAGATGATCATCTAAATTCTTACTCTATACCAAGATATCATCAAAATATACAACTACAAACATTCCAATAAATGCACGCAAAACATGATTCATGAGTCGCATGAAAGTGCTAGGTGCATTGGTTAATCCAAAAGGCATTACCAACCACTCATACAAACCATGCTTTGTTTTAAAAGTTGTTTTCCATTCATCACCATCTTTCATGCGAATTTGATGGTATCCACTTTTTAAATCAATTTTGGAAAATACTGTGGAACCATGCAATTCATCTAGCATATCATCCAAACGAGGTATGGGGTGTCGATACATTACCGTTATCTTGTTAATCGCACGACAATCCACACACATCCTCCAAGTCCCAACTTTTTTTCGAACCAACAAAACAGTGACAGCACATGGGCTCATGCTTTCTCGAATATGCACTTTAGCTAGCAATTCCTCAACTGGCCTTTTGGAGCTCCTTTGTTTCTTTAGGACTACTCTTGTAAGCTGGTCGATTTAGAATGGACGATCCTAGAATGAAATCAATCTGATGTTCAATCCCCCTAATAGGTGGTAATCTCGGTGGAATTTCCTCTGGAAGAACATCTCCAAATTCCTGCAAAAGTGAAGCCACAACACTAGGCAATGGGGAATCAAGGTCAGTATATGAATTATAGGAATCCTTATATATAAACAATACCATTGACTTGTTGGCTCTATAAGCACTCTTAATTTCACTTTCTTTTACAAAGAAATTCATTTTCTTCTCTTCTTTTTTTATCACTACTGAACTCTCAGATTTCTCTCTCTCACAACTCTCCCCTTTTTTTCTCTTTTCTCTAGTTTTTTCTCATTTTTAGAATTTTCTCTTTTCTCTCTATTTTGAAACTCTCTCTCTTTTTCTCTTTTTACCTCACTCTCATTTTCTTTTGTCGTGGCAGCAATTGATTTCTTAATTTAAAGTTGAACTCCAACCCCCAAACCCTAAACACTAAACCCCAAACCCCAAAACCTAAAACCCAAAACTGTAAATTATAAACCCTAAACCCTAAACCCTGAATGCTAACCCTTAAACCTTAAACCCTAAACCCTAAACCCTGAACCCTAAACCCAAAACCCTAATCCCTAAATCTCAAACCCTAAACACAAAACCCAAAAGCATAAACTCGAAACTTTAAATAGTAAACCCTAAACCCAAACCTTAAACCCTAAACCCGAAACTTTAAACCCTAAACCCCAGACCCTAAACCCTAAACCCCAATCCTTATACCCTAAACCCTAATCCCAAAATCCTAAACCCTATACTGTAAATCCTAAACCCTATACCCTAAACACCCAACCCTTAGCCCTAAATCCCAAACCCTAAGCACAAAATGCTAAACCCTAAACATAATCCATAAACCCAAAATCTGAAACCCTAAATCCCAAATTCTAAACCCTAAACCCCAAACCTTAAACCATGAACTCAAACCCTAACCCCTTACCCTAATCTGAAACCATAAACCCTAAACCCCAAACAGTAAAACGAAAACCCTAAACCTTAAACCCCAAATACAAAACCCTAAAACCAAAACTGTATACTATAAACCTTAAACCGAAAACCCTATACCCTAAACCCCAAACCCCAAACCGTAAACCCAAATCCCAAAACCCTAAACCCTAAATCCAAAACCCCAAACTCTAAACCCTAAACCAAAAACCTTAAACCCTAAACCCTAAACGCTAAATCCCAAACACTAAACTATAAAGCTTAAATAATAAACCATATACCAAAAACCTTAAACCCAAAATCCTAAACACTAAACCCCAAACCCTAAACCCAATATCCTAAACCCAAAACTCAAAACCGTAAACCCTAAATCTCATACCCTAAACCCTAAACCATAAATCCCAAACCCTCAACTCAAAACCCTAAACCCAAAATCTGAAACCCTAAACCATAAACCCCAAACCCTAAACCCTAAACCCTAAACACTAAACCCTAAATCATAAACCTAAAACCTCAAATCCTAAACCACAAACCCTACACCCTAAATGCTAAATCCGAAGTCCTAAACACTAAACCCTAAACCATAAACCCAAATCCCTACACCCTAAATCCCAAGCTCTAAAGCCTAAACCTTAAAATAAATACATTAAACTCTAAACCCTAAATCCTAAACCTTAAACCCAAAGCCCAAAATCCCAAATCCTAAACACTAAACCCTAAACCCTAATCCCTAAACCATAAACCATAAACTCGAAACCCGAAACCCTAAATCCCAAACCCTAAACCTTTAAACCCAAATCCAAAACCCTAAACCCTAAAGCACAAACCCTTAACACTAACCCATAAACCCAAAACCCAAAGCCATAAACCATAAACCATAAACCATAAATCCTATACCCAATATGTTAAACCCTAAATCCTTAGCACCAATCCCTAAACCCTAAACCCTAAACACCAAACCTGAAACTATGAACCCTAAACACCAAACCCTAAACCCTAAACCCTAAACTTTGAACTCTAATCCCTAAACCCTAGGCCATAAACCCCAAACCCCTAAACCCTAAACCCCAAACCCCAATACAAAAACCCTAATCCCTATACCCTTAACCAAAAACCCTAAACCATGAATCTCAAACGCCAAACCCAAAAACCTAAAACCCAAAACCCTAAATCCCAAATCCTAAACCCTCAACCGCACAACCTAAACCCTAAACTTTAAACCATAAACCCAAAACCTAAGGCCCTAATTCTCAAACCTTAAACCCTAAACCCTAAACCATAAACCCAAAAGTTTAAACCCTAAACCCTAAACTTTAAACCCTAAATCTAAACCCCAAACCCTAAACCCTAACTCCCAATCTCTGAACACTAAACCTTAAACCCACACCCTAAATCCTAAACCCCAAACCTCAAAACCCAATCCCTAAACCCTAAACTCTAAATAATAAACCCTAAATCTTAAACCTTAACCCTTGAAATCAAATCCCAAACCCTAAACCCCAAACCTCAAATCCCAGAACTCTAAACCCTAAACCTGAAATTGCAAACTGTAAACTCTAAACCCAAAACCCTATACCCTAAACCCCAAACCCCAAACCTCAAACCGTAAACCGTAAACCCCAAACCTTAAATCCTAAATCCCAAACCCAAAACCCATCACCCATAACCCTAATGCGTAAATTTAAAACCCTAAAATATATCATCCTGTTTTATTTGAAATAACATTGAAGTAGAATAAATTAATTAAAAAGATATTTTCTGAATTTAGTTGATTTTCTGTTTATTTTGTTTTGTGAGTGATGTATGTGAATTGCTTGTGATTTGAAATTAGGAAACCCAATTAGGAGGGGAGAGAAAAATTTAGAAATTAAAATAAATTATAAAATTATAAAATTAACTTGAGAAGGACCAAAGTGAAAGGGAAAATATTTTTAAAACCTTTAGAATTAAACCGGGGAAATTAAGTAGTAAGGGCCACTAAGACCCAAATTTTGGGAGTCTAGGATACTCTAGGGAAACAATAAAACCCCAATGAGGAAACTAAACCCCAAGAATGATTTGAACCCATCACAAATTTCCTATGAAAAATTTAGCACTAAATAGCAAAGAATCAATTTTTGGGCATTTGTCATCTATTGCTCTTTAAACCCAAATTTCCTATTTAAGTGAGACCCCAAACACACCCTGACCCCTCATTACATAGCATTAATGTGTCAAAAACCTGAATTAATGAGAGGGGAGGGGAACACGTCAACTTCATGCAAGAAAACCATAAAGGCTACTTACACCTAGGTTAATCAACACACCTCCTCCAATTAGCTTGCAAAACCGACCCCAAGTGAACAAGTGATGTGAACCTCAGGAACCCGTCGTGAAACCCGACAACAATATATGGAAATCAAACCCAAGATCTCCAAAGAAGGATGAACAATAGGAATATTGACCCAATGATTATTAAGAATCAAGAACCAATACTATCAAATTAAGATGGAAATAACAAGTTCTTACTTGAAATCTCCGCAAGTTTTACTTAAGACAGAAAAGGAGAGAAACTCTCACAAAGTTTTCAAATTCAACCAATCTAACCTATTTTGGTGGCTACAAGCATAATAAAAAATGCATCCTAGGGTTTTCTAAAAATATTGGGCTGGACTAATTAGATGTCTAAGTTAAAACAACCCAATTACAAGTTTGTTAACTAAACACACATTTGGGCCTTAAAATAAGATTACTTAAGCCCAAAAAATGAAATTACATCACTTGAACAAAAATTACAGTAATTAAATATGAATTGTGGCCTTCACTTGGGCTTTAATTGAACTTGCAAAATGTTGACAGCCTTGAGGTCTTGTTCCATGCCCAATTCTACTAAATCAGCTTTATCTCCATGAACTTGCTTCATTAGACCTTGAATAGCTTGTTGCATCCTCTTAGCTTTATCTCTTGCTATTGGTCCGGTTGGCAAATGTAAGTCATCACCTTGATTCGCATGGTTCATATCATTCTCCCCCTCTTCGAAAGGATTCGTCCTTGAATCTGAACCTACATCAAAAGGAGAAAGATCATATACATTAAAAGTAGCACTGACTTGATACTCACTTGGAAGATCAATCTTATATGCATTATCATTAATCTTCTCAATGACTTGAAAAGGTCCATCTCCACAGGGCTGCAACTTGGATTTCCTTTGTTGTGGCCCTCTCCTTTCTAAAATGAACCCAAACCCAGTCACCTGGTTGAAAGTTCACTAAGTGTCTCCCTTTATTTGCATGTTTTGCAGCTTGCTTATTCTTTTCCAAGTCATGTAGCCTTGCTTCCTCGTGGATTTTTCGCACTAATTCTGCCTTTCTCTTTCCATCAAGACTAGCAATCTCATTTACAGGTAAAGGCACAAGATCCAATGGAATTAATGGATTAAAACCATAAAGAATTTCGAAAGGAGAACATTTAGTAGAAGAATGCACAGACCTATTATATGCAAATTCAATCAATGGAATGCAATCTTCCCAAGCTTTCACATTCTTTTTAATAATAGCACGCAACAATGTTCCCAAAGTTCTATTAAGTACCTCAGTTTGTCCATCTGTTTGAGGATGACAAGTGGTAGAGAATAATAGCTGTGTACCCAACTTACCCCACACAACACGCCAAAAGTGGCTAATAAATTTTGCATCCCGATCACTCACAATGGTTCTATGAATTCCATGCAATCGCACTATTTCTCTAAAGAACAAATTTGCAACATGTGTAGCATCGTCAGATTTATTACAAGGAATAAAATGAGCCATTTTAGAGAAACGATCCACAACAACAAAAATAGAATCTCTTCCCTTCCTAGTTTTAGGCAATCCTAAAATAAAATCCATTGACACATCAGTCCAAGGATGAGTAGGAACAGGCAATGGCATATACAATCCATGGGGTTTTACCTTAGACTTTGCTTTCCTACATGAAATGCACTTGGAACAATGTTTCTCAACATCACGTTTCTTATGAGGCCAAAAGAAGTGTTCCTTTAACATATCTAAAGACTTTAAAACACCAAAATGCCCCATTAAGCCTCCCCCATGTGATTCACGCACCAGAAGTTCACGCATAGAACATTTAGGCACACAAAGTTTGTTCTCCCTAAACAAATATCCATCATGTCTATAGAACTTATCAAATGGTCTATTTTCACATTCACCAAAAACATTGCCAAAATCTGGATCATTCATGTACAATTCTTTAAGATGTTCAAATCCACGAAATTTGGCACTAAGAGTGGAGATAAGAGCATACCTTCTTGATAAGGCATCAACCACCACATTTTCCTTACCTTGTTTGTACTGAATGACATATGGAAACGTCTCAATAAACTCCACCCAACGAGCATGTCGACGGTTAAATTTGTCTTGTCCCTTCAAGTGCTTTAGTGATTCATGGTCAGTATGTTTGACAAACTCCTTCGAGCACAAGTAATGTTGCCAAGTTTCCAACGCTCTCACCAATGCATAAAGTTCCTTATCATATGTTGAGTAATTCAGCGTTGCTGCATTAAGCTTTTCACTTAAATAAGCAATGGGTCTCTTGTCTTGCATAAGCACAGCACCTACAACAATACCAGAAGCATCACATTCGATTTCAAAGGTTTTGGAAAAATCAGGTAAAAGTAATAAAGGAGCATAACTTAGTTTTTCTTTTAGGGTGTTGAATGCCACCTCTAGCTCTTTTCCCCATTTGAATCCCACTTCCTTCTTGATGATTTCGTTCAAAGGAGCTGCTATGGTACTAAAATCTTTTACAAACCTCCGATAGAAGCTAGCTAGGCCGTGAAAACTTCTAACTTCAGTGGCTGTTGTGGGTGTAGGCCACTCTTTGATGGCTTTAACATTCTCTTCATCAACCTCTACACCCCTGGCACTAATAACAAAACCAAGAAACCCAACTCTATCCATACAAAATGTGCACTTTTCAAGTTAGCATATAATTTCTCATGTCTCAATGCTTCAAGCACACACCTCAAATGCTTAAGATGATCATCTAAATTCTTACTATATATACCAAGATATCATCAAAATATACAACTACAAACATTCCAATAAATGCACGCAAAACATGATTCATGAGTCGCATGAAGTGCTAGGTGCATTGGTTAATCCAAAAGGCATTACCAACCACTCATACAAACCATGCTTTGTTTTAAAAGCTGTTTTCCATTCATCACCATCTTTCATGCGAATTTGATGGTATCCACTTTTTAAATCAATTTTTGTAAATACTGTGGAACCATGGAATTCATCTAGCATATCATCCAAACGAGGTATGGGGTGTCGATACATTACCGTTATCTTGTTAATCGCACGACAATCAACACACATCCTCCAAGTCCCATCTTTTTTTAGAACCAACAAAACAGTGACAGCACATGGGCTCATGCTTTCTCGAATATGCCCTTTAGCTAGCAATTCCTCAACTGGCCTTTTGGAGCTCCTTTGTTTCTTTAGGACTACTCCTGTAAGCTGGTCGATTTAGAATGGACGATCCTAGAATGAAATCAATCTGATGTTCAATCCCCCTAATAGGTGGTAATCTCGGTGGAATTTCCTCTGGAAGAACATCTCCAAATTCCTGCAAAAGTGAAGTCTCTACACTAGGCAATGGGGAATCAAGGTCAGTATATGAAATATAGGAATCCTTATATATAAACAATACCATTGACTTGTTGGCTCTAAAAGCACTCTTAATTTCACTTTCTTTTCCAAAGAAATTCATTTTCTTCTCTTCTTTTTTTATCACTACTGAACTCTCAGATTTCTCTCTCTCACAACTCTCTCCTTTTATTTTCTCTTTTCTCTAGTTTTTTCTCATTTTAAGAATTTTCTCTTTTCTCTCTATTTTGAAACTCTCCCTCTTTTTCTCTTTTTACCTCACTCTCATTTTCTTTTGTTGTGGCAGCAATTGATTTCTTAATTTAAAGTTGTTGCTCATACACTTGTTGAGGTGGTAATGGCACAAGTGTAAAGTTTCTCCCCTCCTTGCTGAAGCTATATCGGTTTTTGAAACCATCATGTGTTCTTCTTCTATCAAATTGCCATGGCCTACCAAGCAGTAAGTGGCTTGCTTGAATAGGAACCACATCACACAAAACCTCATCCTTGTACTTTCCAATGGAAAAGGAAACCAGCACTTGTTTAGTTACCTTCAAATCATCACTTTTATTCAACCATTGGAGCCTATAAGGCCGTGGATGCTTTAGAGTACGCAACCCCAACTTCTCCTCCATCAGTTTATTTGCCACATTAACACAACTTCCTCCATCGATGATCAATCCACATACTCGATCCTTCACAAGGCAGCGAGTATAGAAAATATTTTCTCTTTGCAAATCATCACTTTCCCTCTCTAATTTGAGTATGAAGAGCTCTCAAAACAACAAGAGATTGTCCAGTGACAACATGTTCAACTTCACTATCTTCTTCCAGTGAGGGAATAGAATCATTATCTCCCTCCCCCTCAGTCTCAATTTCCCCATTTTTCATCATAATCATAGTTCTCTTATTAGGACATTGAGAAGCAATATGACCTGATCCCAAACAGCGAAAACATTTAATGTCACAGTTTCTTATAGATTGAGTTGAAGATGTACCTTTTTCTTTATTGTCATTTGATCCCTTAGCTACAACTTTCTCTCCTTTTTGTTTCCAGCCTCCCTTTTCCTCTTGCTTTGACGAATAGTCCCATTTTGTCTTCCAATTAGTTGATCCCCCCATCTCAAAATTAGAAGATGATCTTCCCCCTTTCTTGAGCTGTCTCTCCACTTACATGGCCATATGTACTAAATCTTCAATTTCCACATAATGCTGTAATTCAACAACATTTGCAATCTCTTTATTAAGACCACAAATAAAACGTGCCATGGTGGCTTCTCGATCTTCCACAACATTAGCCCGAATCATGGCTATCTCCAACTCTTTATAGTACTCCTCCACACTTTTAGAACCTGCTTAAGATTCTGCAATTTCAGATGTAAATCATGATAATAATGTGAAGGAACAAATCTCCTTCTCAGGACAGATTTCATATCCTCCCAATTGTCAATAGGACGCTCAAAGTTTCTACGTCTACTTACGATTAATTGATCCCACCATGCAATTGCATAATCAGAAAATGCCACAGCTACAAGCTTAACTTTCTTTTCCTCCGAATAGTTATCGCAATCAAAAACTAGTTCAACTTTTCTTTCCCACTAAATATAAAATCAGCATCACTTTTACATTGAAATGAGGGTATAGAAAGTTTAATTGAACCTGTGTTACGGTCAACAACATTTCTTTCCCATTGCTCTCGGTGAACACGCCGTTGCCTTTCATGTCTGACTTCTCTATCTCTCCACCTCGATGATGCTCTAGAGGTCCACTCACCCTCCTCTTCATGGACATGATTTAATTGCTCAAATCTCTGATCATGCCAATCCAACCTATATTTGATTTCATTAAACACCACATTCATGCGTTCAAATTGTTGTTGTATGGCCCGAAGAGTCATATTCTAATTAGCCCCAACATCATCTCCTTGAGACATTTTGAAATCTGCCAGAAAAAGTGTTAAGAAAAAAATAAATCCTCACCCTCTTCATCACGTGTTTCACTCAAAAGTGATGTCACTCTACCCTCGTGTTTCACACAAATTATTTGGCTTTTTCTTCACTCAGATGAACTCACACACTCTTGCCTTTTTCCACTTTATTTCCTCCTCAATGTGTCTTAAGAAAAACTAGGCAACACAATTCCAAGCTTATTCCCAAATTAACAAAATAAAATTGATCGAGTAATATTATGGAAACAAGGTCAGATTCAATAAGAGAGCAAAGCAAAGGACTCTAGATTTTCGGTACACAAGAAAGGAAAATTTAGTCACTACCAAATTCGTAAGCATTCACATAACACACTTAACTGAAGAATTTTTTTTTCAGATCTTTTCTTCTTCTTTTTTCTATATATTTTTTTTCTATATATATATTTTTTCTTTTCTCTTTTTTTTTTTGCAAATAAATTTCATCAATATCCTCTTTCTTTCTTTTTTTTTTCAGAATAGTATCAAATAACACAAGGAACACAACAAAACACAAGAAACATATAACTTAGCCAAAATACCCAGAAAAAACGCTACTGTTCGAAATGGCTCTAACTTTTGCTACAAAACTCCGATTCTGACGATTCTAGAACGAGAGGACAATTGAGATTTTGAAACACAAGAAAGACCTACTAATGGTCGAAAATGGACAATGGAAAGTGGACGAATGAACGATTTTATGAAGACGTCCAGACCAGAAAAGAAAAAAAAATGAAACAACACCTTTTTTTGTCTTTTTCTTGATGTATTGATGATGAACAAACGAACAAAATACCAGAAAAAGACAATAGAAGATAAACAAAGGATAGAAACGTGATTTGGAACCAAAGCACTGATGCCAACTGATGTGAACCTCACGAACCCGCCGTTAAACCCGACAACAATATATGGAAATCAAACCCAAGATGGCCAAAGAAGGATGAACAATAGGAATATTGACCTAATGATTATTGAGAATCAAGAACCAATACTATCAAATGAAGATGGAAATAACAAGTTCTTACTTTAAATCTCCGCAAGTTTTGGTTAAGATAGCAAAGGAGAGAAACTCTCACAAAGTTTTCAAATTCAACCAATCTAACCTATTTTGGTAAGTCGCAAACACTAAACACTGGACCCTAAACCATAAAGCCTAAACCATAAACCCAAAACCTAAAACCGTAAATCTCAAACCCTAAACCTTAAACCCTAAAACCTAAACCCAAAACTCAAATTCCTAAATCCCAAATCGTAAATACTAAACCCTAAACCAAAACTCGAAATTGTAAATTGTAAACCCTAAACCCCAATCGCTAAACCCTAAACCCAAAACTCTAAACGTAAACCCGAAACCCTATACCCAAAATCCTAATCCCTAAACCAAATCTTATATTCTAAATCCTAACCCCAAACCCTAAACCCTAAACACTAAATATCAAACCCTAAACACTAAATCCTAAACCCTAAAACCTAAACCCTAAGCCAAAACCCTAATCCTAAAATCCAAAACCCTAAACCCTAATTGCTAAACCCCAAACCCAAAACACTAAACACTATACCTTAAACCCTAAACCATAAACCCAAAACCCTAAACCCTAAATCCGAAACCCTAGACCCTAAACTCTAAATGCTAAACCCAAATCCCTAAATTCTAAATCCTAAACCCTAAACTGAAATTCCAAACCCTAAAAACTAATCCCTAAAAACAAAACACTAAATCCTAAATTGTAAACCCTAAACCCTAAATCCTAAACCCTAAACCCTTAACCAAAACCCTAATCCAAAAATCCAAAACCCTAAGCCCTATTCGATAAATCCCAAACCCTAAACACTAAATGCTAAACCCTAAACCCTAAACCATAAACCCAAAATCCTAAACCGTAAATCCCAAAACCTAGACCCTAAGACCTAAACCCTAAAGCCAAAACCCTAAACCCTAAATACTAAATCCTAAACCCTAAACCAAAAACCTTAAACCCTAAACGAAAAACCAAAAACCAAAAACACTAAACCCTAAATCCCAAACCCTAAAACCTAAACCCTAAACCCAAAACCCTAAATCTTAAATTGTAAACCCTAAACACTAAACCCAAAACCCAAGACGCTAAACCCTAAACCCAAAACGCTAAATCCTAAACCTTAAACCCAAAACCCTAAACCTTAAACCATAAATCTAACACCTAAAACCCTAAATCATAACCCGTAAGCCCTAAATCCCAAACCCAAAACCCAAGACCCTAAATCACACACCCTAAACCCTAAACCATAAACATTAAATCCTAAACCCTAAACCCTAAACCATAAAAACGCAAAACCCTAAATCCTAAAAGCCAAACCCTAAACCCTAAACTATAAACCCTACACCCTATATTCCAAACCCTAAACACTAAACCTTAAACGTCAAACCCCAAACTCGAAACACTAAATCATAAACCCCAAACGCCAAACCCAAAACCCTCAACCATAAATCCTAAACCCTAAAGCCTGAACTCCAATCCCCAAACCCTAAATCCTAACCGCTAAACCTTAAACCACAAACCTTAAGTCTGAAACCCCAAACCTTAAACCCAAAACCCTAATCCCTAAATTTAATACCCTGAACACTAAACCAAAAACCCTAAACCCTAAATCTTATACCCAAAAACCTAAATCCCAAACCCTAAACCCTAAACTGAAAATCATAATCGCTAAGTCCCAAACAATAAACACTAAACCGTAAACCATAACTCGACACTTTAAATTGTAAACCCTATACCCCAAACCTTAAGGCCTAAACTCTAAACCATAAATATCAAACCTTAAACCGTAAACCCTAAATTCCAAACCCTAAACCCTAAACCCCAAACTTTAAACCCTAAACTCCAAACCATAAACCCTAAACCTTATATCCTAAACCCTAAATTCCAAGCCATAAACCATAAACCCTAAACCTTAATCCCAAAATCCAAAACCGTAAACACTAAACTCTAAACCAGAACTTGAAACTGTTAATTGTAAACCCTAAACCCGAAACCCCAATCGCTAAACCCTAAACCTTAAACCGTAAACCCCAAAGCCTATACCCTACACCCTAATCCCTAAGCCCAAAACCTTAAACTCTAAATTCTAACCCCAAACCCTAAACCCTAAACCCTAAACACTTAATATGAAACCCTAAACACAAAACCCTAAAGCAAAGCCCTATTTCAAAAATCCAAAATCCTAAACCCTAATAATGAAATCCCAAACCCTAAACCCTAAACCATAAACCCTAAACCTTCAATCTGAAACCTTACAGACTAAACCCTAAACCTTAAATCATAAAATGAAAAACCTGAAACCTAAATCCCAAATCGTACACTTTAAGCCCCAAACCCTAAACTTTAAATCCTAAACCGAAAACCCAAAAACCTAAACACTAAAACATAAACCCAAAACCCTAAACCTTGAACCCTGAACCCTAAACCCAAAGCCCAAAAGCCTAAAACCAAAAGCCTAAACCCCAAACCCTAAACCTTAAACCCTAAATTCTGAACGCTAAACACCAAACCCTAAACCCAAAATCCTAAAACTTTAACCATAAATACTGAACCCTAAACCCTAAACCCAAAATCTAAAACCCTAAACCCTAAACCCTTAAGAGCAGACCCAAAACCCTAAACCCTGAACTCTAATCCCCAAACCATAGACGCTAACCCCCAACCCCCAAATCCCAAAACCTTAAACCCTTATCCCAAAACAATAAAGTTTAAACCCGAAACCCCAAAAGGAAACCCCTAAACCATAAACCCCAAACCCTAAACCCTATACCCAAAATCCCAAACCTTAAATCTTGAACCTTAAACCCTAAACCTCAAACCCTAACTCCTAAACCCTAAACCCTAAACCAAAACCCTAAACCTTAAATCCCAAACCCCGAGCACTAAACCCTTTACCTTCTATCTTAAACCATAAACCTAAAATAGAAAACCCTAATCCCTAAACCCTAAAACCAAAACCACAAACCCTAAATCACAAATCCTAAACCTTAAACCCTAAACCTTCAACTCTAAACCTGAAACCTTTAACCATAAACACAAAACCTTGAACCCTAACCCCTAAACCCAAAAGTTAAAACTAAAAACCCTAAACCTTATATCATAAACGCCAAACACTAAACGCTAAATCGGAAACACTAAACACTATACCTTAAATGCCAAACTCGAAGTCCTAAATCCTTAACTCCAAAGCCCAAACTCCAAACACTGAACCCTATACCCTAAACTCAAAATCAGAAAACCTAAACCCTAAACCCTTAAGACCAAACCCTAAACCCTAAATCCTAACCCCTAAACCATAAACTCTAAACACTGAATTTTAATCCCCATGCCCTAAACCGTAAACCCCAAACCCGAAAACCCAAAAGCCTAAACCTGAAATTGTAAACTGTAAACCCTAAAGCCTAAACCCCAAACCATAAACACTAATCCCTAAACCCAAAACCCAAAACCCTAAATCCTAAACCCTAAACCCTAAACCCAAAACCCAAAACCCAAAACCTTAAATCCTATATCAAAAACCCAAAATCCTAAATCCTAAACCCAAAACCATAAATCCTAAACCATAAACCATAAACCAAAAACATAAAACCTAAAACACTAAATCACAAATCCTAAACCCTAAACCCAAAATCTAAAATCCTAAACCTCAACCCTTAAGACCAAACCCTAAACCCTAAACTGCAAACCCTAAACCCTAAACCATGAACTTCAATCCCGAAACCCTAGACCCCAAACCCTAAACACCAAAACCCAAAAGCCAAAACCCAATACTGTAAATTGTAAACCCTAAATGCTAAACCCTAAACCCCAAACCCTGAACACTAAATCCTGTACCCAACACCCAAAATTCTAAATCGTAAAAGCTAAACCCTAAACCCTAATCCCTAAACCCAAAACCCAAAATCCTAAATCCTAAACCCTAAACCCTAAACCCAAAACCCTAGACCTTAAACCTTAGACCATAAACCTTAAACCTAAAACCCTAAATCACAAACCCTAAACACTAAATCCCAAACCCAAAACCCAAAACTCAACATCATAAACCCTAAACCGTAAACAAGAAACCATAAACACAAAACCCCAAACCCCAATCCCTAAATCCTAAATCCTAAACCCTAAATCCATAACCAAAACCCAAAACCCTAAACCCTAAACCCAAAACATTAAACCATGAACCTAAAATTTCAAATCCTAAATCACAATCCTTAAACACTAAATCCCAAATCGAAAACCCGAAACCCTAATTCAAAAACCCAAAACCATAAACCATAACCCATAAACATAAAACCCTAAACCTTAAACCCTAAACCCTAAGTCATAAACCCTAAATCCTAAACTCTAATCCCCAACCCCCAAAACCCTAAACCCTAAATCCTAAACTCGAAGCTGTAAACTGTAAACCCTAAACCCGAAACCCCAAAACCTAAAACCTAAACCCTAAATCCACAATCCTGAATCCTATACCCTAAACCCTAAATCCTAAATCCCATACCCTAAACCCTAAACCATAAACCATAAACCATAAACCTGATACCGTAAACCATACACACAAAACCCTAAACCTAAAACTTTAAACCCAAAACCCTAATCCCTATATCATAAATGCCAAACCCTAAACCATAAACTCTAAACCCTAAATCCTTAATCCTAAACCCCTAAACCCTAAACTGTAAACCGTAAACCCTAAATCATAAACTCAAAACATTAAATTATAAACCTTAAACCCCAAACCTTCAACCCAAAACCCCAAACCCTAAACCCCAATCGTTAAACTCTGAACTCTAAACCGTAAACCCCAAACCCCAAACGTAAACCTTAAACACAAAACCCTAAACTCTAAATCCCAAACCTAGAACCCCGAACCCTAAACTCTGAATATCAAACCCTAAACACTAAGCCCTAAAGCCTAATCCCTAAACCCTAAACCGAAAATCCAAAACCAAAACACCTAAGCCCTAAGTCCTAAACCTTAGAAACTAATCCCTAAACCGTAAATCAAAAACTCAAAACTGTAAATCGTAACACTTAAACCCCAAACCCCAAACCCCAAACCCTAAACCCTAAACCCTAAACTCTAAACTCTAATCCCTAAATCCAAAATGCTAAACCCCAAACCCTAAAGCATAAAGCTTAAACTGTAAAACATAAACCCTAAACCTTAAATCCTAAACCCCAAACCCTAAACCATAAACCTAAAACCCTAATCCCTAAATGTTAACCCCTAAACACTAAACCCAAAACCCTAAACCATAAATCGTAAACCGTAAACCCTAAACACTAAATCCTGAATCCTAAAACTGTTAACCCTAAACCTTAAACTCAAACTGTTAATTGCAAACCGTAATCCGTAAACCCCAAACCTTAAACACTAATCCCTAAATTCGAAACCTTGAGCCCTAAACCCTAAACCCCAAATCTTAAATCCTAAACTCCAAACCCTAAACACTATACCTTATACCCTACACCCTAAATCCCAAATCTTAAACCTTACACCCTAATCCATAAACCCATATCCCAAATCCCTAAATCTAAAATCGTAAACACTAAACCCTAAACCATAACTTCAAATTGTAAATTGTAAACCCTAAACCCCAAACCGAATTGCAAAACCCTAAACCCTAAACCCCAAACCCTAAATCTAAACCCTAGACCCTAAACCCTAAACCCTAAACCCTAAACTCTAAATCCTAACCCTAAACCCTAAACACAAAACCCTAAAGGCAAAAGCCTAAACCAAAAACCCTAATCCCAAAATCAAGAAACTCTAAACCCTAATTGCTATGTCCGAAACCCTAAACACTAAACCCTAAACCCAAACCCTAAACCTCAAACCCTAAACCCTAAACCCTAAATCCCTAACCCTTAACCCCAAACCCTAAATCCAAAACCCTAAACCCTAAATAGTAAATCCTAAACCCGAAACCCAAAACCCTAAACCTTAAAACCCTAAATTCCAAATGCTAAAGACTAAACCCTAAACTTTAAACAATAAACTTAAAAACCTAAACCCTAAACTTTAAACAACAAACCCTAAACTTTAAATTCTAAACCCTAAATCCCAAACCCTAAACACTAAACCATAAATTATAAACCCTAAACCCTAAACCCTAAACCCAAACCCCAAAACCTTAAAGCCTAAAGGCTAAAACCTAAACTTTAAACCCTAAACCCTAAATCCTAAATGCCAAACCCTAAACCTTAAACCTGAAATTATGAACGCTAAACACCAAACCCTAAACCCTAATCCCAAAATCTAAAACCCCAAACCCTAAACCCATAAGAGCAAACCCTAAACCCTGAACTCCAAAGCCCAAACCTTAGACGCTAAACGCCAACCCCCAAAACCCCAAACACCTATCCCTAAACCCGAAATTGTCAACAGTAAACCCTAAATCCCAAAACGAAAATACAAAACCCTAAACCCTAAACCCTAAACCCCAAATCCAAAACCTTAAATCTAAAACCTTAAACCCTAAACCCTAAATCCTAAACCCTAAACCAAAACCTAAACCCTAAATCCCAAACATTAAACAATAAACCCTAAACCTTAAACCTTAAACTACAAAACCAAAACCTAAAATGCTAAATCCCAAACCTTAAATCGTAAACCCTAAATCCAAAACCCTAAACCTTAAATCACAAACCCTAAACCCTGAATAATAAACCATAAAGCCAAAACCCTAAACTTAAAGCCATAAACCATAAACAAAAAACCATAATCCCTGAACCCTAAACCCTAAATTTTAAACCGAAAACCCTAAGCCCTATATTGTAAACGCCAAACCCTCAACCCTAATCCATATACCCTAATCCCTAAATTGGAAACCCTAAACAATAAACCTTAATACCCAAACCCCAAACCATAAATCCTTAACCTGCAACTCGAAACCCCAAACCCAAAACCCTAAACTGGAAACATTAAATCCTAAACCTTGAATCCTAAACCCTGAACTCCAATCCCCAAAAGCTCGAACACCAAACTTGAAAATGAAAACTGTAAACCCTAAATTCCAAACTCTAAAACCTAAACCCTAAAACCTAAACCCTAAACCCCAAACACTAAACCCTAAACTCTAAAACCTAAACCCAACACCATAATCTCTAAATCCCAAATTGTAAACATTAGACCCTAAACCATACACTCAAAATTGTAAATTGGAAACCCTAAACCCCGATCCTTAAACCCCAAACCCCAAATATAAACCCTAAACCCAAAACCCTACACTCTAAATCCTAAACGCCAAACCCTAAACCCTAAACACTAAATAACAAACCCTAAACACTAAGCGCTAAACCCTAAACGCAAAATCAAAACCTTAAACCCTAAACCATAGATCCTAAACCATAAACACTAAACCCTAAACGCCAAATCAAAAACATGAAACTGTAAATCATAACCTTAAACCCCAAACCTGAATCCATAAATCCCAAACCACAAACCATAAATCCTAATCCTTAAATCCTAACCCTTGAACTCCAATCCCCACACCCTAAATGCTAAACCCCAAACCCCTAGACCTGGAACTGTAAACTGTAAACTGTAAACTCAAAAACCCCAAACCCCAAACCTTGCACACCAAACCCCAAACCCAAAACCCTAAATTCTAAACCTCAAACCCTAAACCCTAAACCCAAAACCCTAAAACCCTAATCCCTAAATTTAAAACCCTAAACACTAAACCCTAAACCATAATCCTTAAACAATAAACCCTGAATCCCAAACCCAAAAACTCTTAACCCTAAACCCAAAACCATAATTCCTAAATCCCAAACCCTAAACCATAAACTGAAATTGTAAATTGCAAACCCTAAACCCCAAAACCAAAACCCTTAACCCAAAACCCTAAGCCCTAAACACTAAACTATAATCATAAAACGCTAAACCCTTAGTACTAAAACGCAAACCCTAAACCCCAAACCATAAACCCTGAACCATAAACCCAAGACATAACAACCTAAATTCTAAACCCTGAACCCTAAAACTTAAACTTTTAACACTAAAATTGAAGCTCTAAATCCTAGTCCCTAAACTAAAAACCCTAAACCATACACCCGAAACTATAAACCGTAATTCTTAAACCCCGAACCCTGAACCTTAAATCCCACACTCAAATCCTATATACCAAACCCTAAACCCTAATACGATAATTCCTAAATCCTAAACAATGAACTCCCAACACTAAACCCTAACCCCAGTCCCCATACCTTAAACTGTAAACCCTAAACCTTAAACTGTAACCCCTAAACTTGAAACTCGAAACCCTAAACCCTGAACCCCAAATTCCAAACCCTAACCCTAAACCCTAAACTCTAAACCATTACCCAAACTCGAAACTCCAAACCCTAACTCTCAAACCCTAAATCCGAAACCCTAAGCACTACACCCAAAACCCTAAACCTAAATCCCTTAAACTATAAACCCAAAATTGCAAACTGTAAACCCTAAATCCCAAACCCCAAACACGAAACCCTGAATCTGAAACCCCAAACCCAAAACCCTGCACACTAAATTGAAAACCCTAAACGATAAATTCAAAACCCAAAACCCTAAACACTAAACTCTCAACCCTAAACCCGAAACCCTAAACCCTAAACCATAAACTTGAAACTGTCAAACCTTAATCCTAACCCCGAAACTGTAAATCCTAAACCACAAACCCAAAACCGTGAACCCAAAACCCAAAACCCCAAACCTAAAACCCTAAACCTTAAACCCTAACCCCATAACCCAAAAATCCTAAACCCTGAGGCCTAAATCCTAAACCCTAAACCCAAAACCCAAAACCATAAATGCTAAACACTAAATCCTAAACCCTAAATCCTAAACAGAAAACACTAAAGCCTAAAGCCTAAAGCCTAAAGCCTAAACCCTAAAACCTAAACGCTAAATCCTAAACCCAAAACACTAAACTCTCAACCCTCAACCCTAAATTTAAAACCCTTAAACCATAAACCCGGAATTGTAAACTGTAAACCCAAAATCCCAAACCCCAAACCCTAAACCCAAAATCCCAAACCCTAACCCCTAAATTTGAAACCCCAAACCCTAAACCCAAATCCCTAAACCGTAAATCGAAAACCCTAAACCGTAAATCCTCAACCCAAAACCCTAAACATCAAACCCTAGACCCTAAACACAAAACCCAAAACCCAAAATGCAAAACCCTAAACACTAAACTCTCAACCCTAAACTCAAAAACCTAAACCCTAAACCCTAAATCCCAAACCCTAAACACTAAACCCAAAACCATAAACTTGAAACTGTAAACTGTAAACCCTAAACCCTAACCTCGAAACTGTAAACCGTGAACCCAAAACCCAAAACCCTAAACCCTAAACCCTAAACCTTAAACCCTAAACCCAAAACACTACACCCTAACTGACAAACCCTAAACCCTAAAAACAAAACCCTAAACCCTCAACTCTAAATGTTAAGCCCTAAACCCATAACCCATAACCCTAAATCCTAAATGCCAAACCCTGAATGCTAACCCTTAAACATCAAATCCTCAACCCTAAACCCTAAACACCGAACCCTAAAGCCTAAACACCATACCTTAAACCATGAATCGTAAACCCTAACCCCTAAACCCCGAACAGCAATCGCCAAACCTTAGACGCTCAACCCCAAATCCATAAACCAAAAACCCTAAACTGTAAACCCAAAATTGTAAAGTGTAAACGCTAAATTGCAAACCCTAAACCTTAAACCCCAAACCCTAAATCCTAAACCCAAAACCCTAAATCCCAAAGCACAAACCCTAAACCCAAACCACCAAACCTTAAATCCCAAACCATGAACACTAAACCTTAAAGACTAAACCTTAAACTATCCACCCAAAACCTAAATCCCTAAAACCCAAATTTTAAACCCCAAACCCTAAACCCTAAACCCTAAACTATAAACCCTAAACCCCAAACCTTAATCCCAAAACCCTATACCCTAAACTCCAAACCCAAACCATAAACCCTAAACCCTAAATCCAAAATAGAAAACCTTAAACCCTAAACCCAAAACCGTAAACCTAATACCCTAAATCCTAAATCCTAAATGCTAAACCCTAAACCCTAAACCCTAAACCCTACATCCCAAACCCCAAACACAAAATCCTAAACCCAAAACCCAAAACCCTAATCCCAATATGCCAAACAGTATCACCAAACACTAAACCATAAACTCGAAACTGTAAATTGTAAACCTTAAACCCCAAACCCCAATCGGTAAACCCTAAATTGTAATCCCCAAACCCTAAACCCTATACGCTAAACCCAAAAAACAAAACTCTAAACCCCAAACCCTAAACCCTAACCCTAAACTTTAAACCCTAAACCTTAAACCCCAAACCCTAAATGCCAAATCAAAAACACTAAATCCTAAATCCCAAACCCTAAACCATAAACCATAACCCCAAAACTGTAAACAGAAAGCCCTAAACCCTAAACTCCAAACACTAAACTATGAACCCGAAACCCCAAACCCAAAATCTTATACCCGAAACCCAAAAGCTAAACTCCAAAACCCAAAACCCTAAACTCCAAACACTAAACCCTAGACCCTAAAGTCCAAACCCTAAACCCTAAACCCTAAATCCTAAATCTAAACCTTGAACACCTATGAGAAAGCCCTAAGCCCTAAACCCGAAAACCCAAGCCCTGAACCCTGAACCCTAAACCCTAAACCTAAAACTGTTGCCCCAATACCCAAACCCTAAACCCAATCCCAATCCCCAATCCCTATAACACAAACCATGAACACTAAACCCTAAACCCTAAACCTTAAACCATCAACCCAAAACCTAAACCCCAAACCTAAAACCCTAAACCTAAAACTGTAAATCGTCAACCATACACCCTAAACCCTAAATACTAAACCCTAAACCGTAAACCCAAAACCTAATCCCTAAATCCCAAACAATAACACTAAACCCTAAATTATAAAATCAAAACTGTAAATTGTAAACCCTAAAGCCTAATCCTTAAACCCCAAACCCCAATCGCTAAACCCTAAATTGTAAGGCCCAATCCCTAAACGTAAACCCTAAACCCTATACCCTAACCCCTAATCCTAAACCCAAAATACTAAACTCTAAATCCTAAACCACAAACCCAAAACCCTAAACCCTAAACACTAAATATCAAAGCCTAAACACTAAAACCTACAGCCTAAATCCAAAACCGTAAATACTAAACCATCAACCCTAAAACATTGTCCGGAAACCCTAAACCCTAAACCATAAACGCTAAACTCTGAATTAAAAACTCGAAATAGGTAACCGTAAACACCAAACCCTAAACCCTAAACCCTAAAACCCAAACCCTAAACCCCAAACCCTAAATGCAAAGCCCTAAACCCTAAATCCCAAACCCCAAACCCTAAACCCTAAAACCTAAACTATAAACCCTAAACCCCAAACCCAAAATCTTAAATTTCGAACCCTAAACACTGAACCCTACAGCCAAAACGGTAAACCATAAACCTAAAACCCTAAATCATAAATCCCAAACCCTAAACCCTAAATCCCAAACTCTAAACCCTGAAGACCAAATCCTAAGCCCTTACCCCAATCCCAAATATTAAACCCAAAACCATAAACCATAAACCCTAAACCCTAAATTCCAAATCTTAAACACTCAACCCTAAACCCCAAACCGCAAACAGCAAACCCCAACCCCAAACCGTCAACCCTATACACGAAACCCTTAACCCTAAACCCTAAATCCTAAATGCTAAACCCTAAACCCTAAATCCAAAACCTGAAACACTAAATCCTAAACCCTAAACCTTAAACCCTAAACCCTAAATTCTAAACCCCAAACCGTAAACCTTAAACACTAAATTCAAAACCCTAAACACTAAACCCTAAACCCTAAACCATAAACCCTCAAGCCCAAATCGTAAACCTTAATTCCCAAACCCTAAACCCTAAACCCAAAACCCTTAACACTTTTCCAAAATCCTAAACACTAAATCCAAAACCCTAAACCCTAATTCCTAAAACCTAAACACTAAACGCTAAACCCTAAGCCTTAAATCATAAACTCAAAAGCCTAAACCCTAAAACTTAAACCCCAAACCCAAAGCCCAAAATCACAAACCTTAAACCCTTAACACTAAAACATAAACCCAAAACCCTAAATCCTAAATCCCAAACCCTAAACACTAAACCCTAAACCTAAACCTTAAACAATAAACCCTAAACCTAAAACCCTCAAACCCAAACCCTAAACCCCAAACCCAAAGACCTAAACTTGAAATTGAAACTATAAACCCTAAACCCCAAACCATATACAGTAAACCCCAAATCCAAAACAATAAACGCTATACCCTAAATCCTTAACACTAAATCCAAAACTCCAAACTCTAAACCCTAAACACTAAACCATAAACCCTATAGCTAAAACACTAACTCCAAAATCCTAAACCCCAAACCCTAAACCCCAAACCCTAAATGCTAAATCCCAAACCTTAAACACTAAACCATAAACCCTAAACCCTAAATCCTAAACCCAAATCCCAAACAATTACACTAAACCCGAAATCATAAATCCGATACTGTATATTGTAAACCTAAACCCTAAACCTTAAACCTAAAACCTCAAACAACAAACCGCAATCGGTAAACCCTAAACCCTAAACCTTAAACCTTAAACTGTAAACCCTTAACCCTATACCCTAAACCTTAATCCCTAAACTACAATCCTTAAACCCTAAGCACTAAATGTCAAACCCGAAACACAAAACCCTAAGCCCAAAGCCTAACCCTAAATCCCGATCCTTAAACACTAAACCCTAAACCCTAAACTCTAAATTAAAAACTTGAAACTGAAAGCCGTAAACCCCAAACCATAGCCCTTAAGCCACAAACCCTATACCCCAAACCCTAACTGCAAAACCCTAAACCCTAATTCCGAAACCTCAAATCGTAAACCGTAAAGCATAAACCCTAAACCTTAAAGCCTAAACCCTAAACACTAAATCCTAAACCCTGAACACTAAACCAAAATCATAAACCTAAAATCCTAAACCGAAAATCCCAAACCCTAAACCG
The DNA here is from genome assembly GCA_014851425.1 of Senna tora. NCBI lineage: Eukaryota > Viridiplantae > Streptophyta > Magnoliopsida > Fabales > Fabaceae > Senna > Senna tora. The sequence goes on along the minus strand of JAAIUW010000158.1, from coordinate 9,581 downwards.
TAAGCCCCAAACCCTAAACCCTAAACTCCAAACCCTAAGTCCTTACCGCATCCCTAAACCCTAAACCCCAAATCGTAAGCCATAAACCATAAACCTAAACCCTAAATTCCTAACCCAAAACACTAAACCTTAAACCTTAAATCCTATACCCCAAACCCCAAACCCTCAACCCTAAACCTTAAACACGAAACCCTTAACCCTAAACCCTAAACCCCAAATCCTAAACCCTAAAGCCTAAAGCCTAAACCTTAAACCCTAAAACCTAATCCCGAACCCTAAACACTAAACCCTAAACCAAAAACCTTAAACCATAAACTCAAAATCCTAAACCCTAAACCTTAAACCCCAAACACGAAACCCTAAACCCTAAATCACAAACTCTAAACACTAACCACCAAACCATGAACCCAAAACCCAAAACCCTAAACCCTAAACCCTAAAATTTAAACCCTTAACCCTAAATCCTAAACCCCAAACCCTAAACTCTAAACCTGTAATACCCGAGAAATTTTTTTAAAAGTTTAAAATAAATAAAAGGGAAAGAAAGGAAGTAGAAAATAATTTTTAGGATTTAATTCAGGAACTATGAAATTGGAAACCTGAATTAAATAGGAAAAATGGATTAAATTAAAAGTACATATTAGTTATTATTTATATAATTATTACTTATTTTATTAATTAATTATATTACTTTCAGATTTTTTTCTACTATTATTACTAATCAAATATATATATATTAATTATTTAGAAATAAAAGAAAGGAAAAGAAAAAAAAAGAAAAAAGAAAAAAAATGAGAAAAGGGGACATGGGTTTTTAGAAATAAAGAAATAAAGAAACGAAGTAAACGGAAAGAGTAGAGAGAGAAGCAGTCGAGAGGGGTAGAGAGAGAGGGAGGACGTGTGAGGGAAGAAGAAGGGGAAGGGGGAGGAATCTCGTCGGAGGAGAGCTAGTCGACGCCGGAAATGCTCACCATAGCTCGACTAAAACATTTTCCACACCTCCCACCGATCGAATCAAAGGTTGGTAACCCCAATTTCATTTTAAACCCTCAATTTCTCCATTTTTAGGGATTTCTTCAATTCACCTTCGATTGAGTTGTTTTGAGGGTAGATTGAGACCTAGAAAGTGTTCTTGAACACTTAGTTGTGGTAGGAATCGAGACTATATACTCGAGTTTGACCAAATTCGAATTTGGAAGGATTTGGGGTTGAAATTATAATTATTTCTAAATTGGAGAAATTATTGTTAGCTTAGGAATTGAGCTTGGGTTTGAGTAAATAGGCTTGGATTAGAATTGTTGAAATTATATTATTGAAATATTAGCTGAACAAGACCCATGAAGAGCTGGCCCGAGGTTACTAAGGTGGAACCTTGACGTTACCATGTCGGGTTCCCGCTCGGATTGCCCAATTACACTTTAAGGGTAATGTTGAGGGCTCCAAACCTCTTCTCTTCAATCTGAAACACCCTAGAATAATTATGAATATGCTATCAAGCATCAAGAATTATTTTAGGTACTTTCTTGTTTCTCAAGGATGGAAACTTGCGGAACAATAAGGTCTAAATTTTAAAATGGCAATTTAATCCCTTCATAATTATTAGGAAACCTTAAGTAGGATAATTTATAAATATATTGAGCTTTAGTAACTCGAATCCAAGGCCCCAAAAGCAATTCAAGGAGAGCGATAGTTGTATGAAACCAAGTGTGTAGCACTTGAGACTCTCATGGAAGAGAGGGAAGACGGATAAGACCAAGAACTCGGTTCTTTGCGACGTCTAGGTGCATTTTTAGGCATGAACGTATCATACGCATATGAGTTACATATAGTTAAGATTGTTAACCACGTAAATGCGTTTTTTAAGAAACCACAATTCGTCCGGAGTGGGAGTTACTCCAGGACAAGATCAAGGAAGCCGTCCAGGTGAGGGGTTTCCCATCCTTGCCCTATAGGGTTGATTGAGGATGTGGATACGTGCTTTGCCTACTTGCCTATTTGTAAGAATTATTTAGTGGTTCACATGATATTATTGTTCCTAAACAGTTATATATGAAAGTATTTGTATATGTGTGTTTGACTACAGGTAAAGAGGTACTGGAGGGTATCCATGTGATGACATGAGATACGCCGAACAGTACAAGCAAGGGGGTAAGTTGTTGATTGAGTCCATGTTTGGTTTACCCTATTAATTAGAAAATCATTAAAGAAATCGTATAGAAGTTGTTAGTAAACGTCGACATTTTATGGTAATTGAACTTAGGAACGACCTTAAAGGTAGATTATGATCTAATCAAGGGTTTGGGTATTAAATAAGGATTAAAAAGATCTCATAAATGGATTAGTGAGTAAAAGGGAGGTTCACACCACCTAGGTAAAGTTAGTTTAGGATTAAAATGTGTAGATAGAGTCAGAATCCCAGCTGAGCGCTCGGGGGGAGAAACGAGTCAGAAAACATTTTCCCGTTGAGGCCATTACCCTAGCCTGGCACTAGGGCCAGTTAAATATTAAAACATTTGACCGTTGAGGCCATTGCCCTAGCCTGGCACTAGGGTCAGTTAAATATTAAAACATTTGCCCGTTGAGGCCATTGCCCCAGCCTGGCACTAGGGTCAGTTAAAAGATTAAAAGATTTGCCCGTTGAGGCCATTGCCCTAGCCTGGCACTAGGGTCAGTTAAAGATTAGGAGAATTTGCCCGTTGAGGCCATTGCCCTAGCCTGGCACTAGGGTCAGTTAAACATTAAAAGAATTTGCCCGTTGAGGCCATTGCCCTAGCCTGGTACTAGGGTCAGTTGAGTGATTTACAGTTTTCATATGATATGTTAAAAGTGTTTACTTGCTTATGAAAAGCATGATAGAGGAGCATGATCCGTAGGTTTATCCATGATTTTATGTTATATTAATATTGCCTGATCGTAATATAACATTTGATAAACTGGATTTTCATGCGCATGTAATTGTGGGTGTTTTCCTTTCCCCAGCTATAGTGGTACCCGCCGCTACGCCGAGGATGGGAAGCTTCTCACAGAGCCTGTTTAACTCACTCCCTCTGCTTCAATGTTTCAGATACAGGTATCGGGCAGGCATCAACGTTCGGACAGTGATACGCACATCAGACCATCCTTTACGCACTAGTTCGCGTGGGTGGACACTTTTTGTTATTTTGACTCTTTTGGTTGTACATATTCCAAGTTGTAAGAGTTGTGTATATGTATTTACAGCTTTTGATATGTACCTATTCTAGAATTGTTGGCTTCACATGTACTTAAAGACAGGGTCCAGCTTGGGGATAAACTAGGATATATGTATGAGTATATAAACTACTGCATGCGAATAGGATAGATCGTACGCATTAAGGAGTACGGTCAATATGATATGGATATATATATATCATGTGTGCTTGCTACATGTGAATAGGATAGATCTTACGTATTGAGACGTAGGGTCAATATGATATAAATATTTATATTATGAGTGCTGATATATATATCTATACACTGGACTGACCTGAAGCGGTACTGAGCGAACCGCGGATTGCTGGTTAATTGGGCCACCAGTGAGGTGTGACCAATATTATGACATATATATTGATTGTATAGCAGGGTAGTTATAGTTAAGTTTACATGGTAAGGCTTATGGGTTTAGAGGTAAAAGTCAATTCCCGTGCCGGTCACGCACTCCCGATTTGGGGTCATGACAAACTTGGTATCAAATCCTGGTTATTCTTTAAGTTATGTGAAGCCATTGGTATAACTGGGTGTCGGTTTAAGCTTCGTTCTGAAACACGGGCACAACGTTGCATTAAACAGGCATTTGTGGGAGTACCCAAGATAATTTGAGACAGCTTTTCCTTCATTCCTTCTTAATCTATGATTATAAATTCTTTCGAGTCATCGCTTTAAGCATAGAATTTGTTTGTGAAATTCTACGCAAAGCATATAACCTGTACAGCACACAAGTGTCGATGAGCACTAAGGCATTAGGTGGGGTAGCAGTGACCCCGAGAACCTTAAGATGCCATAGTAGGGAAAGGAGACATCCATGGAGGATGCTACCTAGACACATACACATTTGGTTGAATTGTAGGCAGGAATGACTATATGCCGAGCGGGAAACAGAGTAAATGGTAAGGCATAGGGAAGGAGCCTAGTCCAACCCTACGCTCAATCCATGAACTACTAGTCCCTTAAGCAAACAAGGGGGGAATGAAGGGATTAAGCCCAACCAAACTCTCTTGGGTTGCTTAAGCAAGAGCATAAAGAATAGGATATTGATCACATGAGAAATTTTTGTAAAAATCTTTTTGGTCCTTTCGGACGAGAGATTCTGAAAGACCCTCAAACTTTTTTTTGAAAATACTAGGGATAACCATTGGAAAGCAAATTTTAATGAAACTTCTTTCCCAATTTGTGTCATTCCAATTGGTTAAACCCTAACCATTTGCGATAGATAGCTCTCGAACGAGATAACGTGAGAGGAACCCGAGAGTATTAGACCGGAGCAGGTCTGGAAGTGGAAATGGGCGTAGACCTTCGGGTACTGTCCAGAGATAAGAAAATGGCTACTATTGCGGTAGATAGCTCTCGAACGAGATAACGTGAGAGGAAACCGCAAATCCTAAATCCCAAACCATAAATCATAAACCCTAAAGCCGAAATCCCAAGTTCTAAACACTAAACCTTAAACCCAAACCCCAAACCCCTAACCATAAACCGCAAACCCCAAACCCTAAACCCTAAGCACCAAACCCTGAACCCTAAACCCTAAATCCTAAACACTTAACATAATCCCCAAACCCTAAACCCTAAACCCCAAAACCCAAAATCCAAAACCCTTAAACCCTAAACCCTACACTACGAAAAAATTGTTGTCATTGAAAGTTATTTTTCAGTGGCGACTAAATAAAGTCACCACAATTTATGTTTTCTTATATCTTTTTGGTGGCGACAAGAGGAAGTCGCCACCCAATGTACAATATTTGGCGGCGACCTTGAAAAGTGGCCACTAAAAACTCTAACCCTTCATTACATTCGGTGGCGACCTTGGAAAGTCGCCACCGAAATGTTTAACACTTCAACACATTCGGTGGCGACCATGAAAAGTCACCACCGAAACGTCTAATCCTTCATTACATTCGGTGGCGACCTTGGAAAGTCGTCACTGGAACCTCTAACCCTTCAAAACATTCGGTGGCAACCTTGAGAAGTTGCCACTGAAACCTCTAACCCTTGATTACATTCGGTGGCAACCTTCTGAGGTCGCCACCGAAACGTGTAACCCTTCAACACATTCGGTGGCGACCTTGAAAAGTCACCACTGTAACCTCTAACCCTTCATTATATTCGGTGGCAACCTTGGAAAGTCGCCACCGAAACATTTAACCCTTCAACAGATTCGATGGCGACCTTGAAAAGTTGCCACCGAAATGTCTAACCTTTCAACATATTCGGTGGGGACTTTGAAAAGTCACCACTGAAACCTCTAACCCTTCATTACATTCGATGCCGACCTCAGAAGGTATGGCTCAGTGGTTGCTGTAGTCAATCCTATGCATCATGTCCGGCCTTCGAATCCATCCATGCGCCATTTTTATAAATATATAAGGAAGTCTTGAAACTGGAGATCCAGCGGCCGGAGGCGGAGGTCCGGCAACCAGGGGCGGAGGTCCGGCGGCCAGAGGCGGTGGTCTTCACCGGCCATTGAAACATGTGATATTCTTCAGTGGCGCCAAGTGTCGCCACTGAAAGACGTGTAAGCCCTAGACCCTTAACTCCGAACCCCAAAACCGAAAACCCTAAACCTTAATCCCCAAAATTTAAATTGTAAACTCTAAACCCAAAAGCTAGAACTGTAAACACTAAACCCTAAACTCTAATCCATAACCCGAAACCTTAAATGCCAAACCCCAGACCTTAAAGCCTAAATCCAAAACCCTAAACCCAAAACCCTAAACCCTAAATCCGAAACCCTGAACATTAAACCCTACACCTTAAACCATAAACCCAAAACATTTAACCCTAAAACAAAACCCTAAACACAAAACCCTGAACCGTAAACGATAAACCGAAAATTGTATATTGTAAAGCCTAAACCCCAAACCCTAATCCCAAAATCCAATACCCTAAACCCTAAATGCCAAACCCTAAACCCTACACAATAAATTGAAAACCTTAAACCCTAAACCTAAACTTTAATCCCTAAACCAAAACCCTAAATCATAAACCCCAAACCTAAACCATAATCCCTAAACTCTAAATCTCAAAGTCTAAACAATAAACCTTAAACCCAAACCCCGAACCCCAAACACCAAACCCTAAATCCTAAACCCCAAACCCTAAATGCTAGACCCTAAACAACAAGACCCAAACCCTAAACCATAAATCGTAAACCCTAAACACTAAACCCCGAACTCCAATTTTGAAACCATAAATACTAAACCCAAAACCCCAAAACCCTAAACCTGAAATTGTAAATTGTAAACCCTAAATCGCAAACCCTAAGCCCTAAACCCCAAACCCAAAACCCTCACCCCTATACCCTAAACCCTAAACCTTAAATCCTACACCCCAAACCCTAAACCCAAAAGCCTGATTCCTAAATATGAAACCCTAAACACTAAACCCTTAACCCAAGACCATAGACCTTAAACCCGAAAACCTAAGCCATAACCCATAAACCCTAAACCCTAAATTCCACACCCTAAATACTAAACCTTAAACCTACAACCCCAAACCCCAAATCCTAAATCCTAAATCACAAACTCCAAACCCACAACCCTAAACCCTAAACACGAAACCCTTAACCCTAAACCCTAAATCCTAAACACGAAATCCTAAACCCTAAACTTAAAACCCTAAACTCTAGACCCTAAACCCTGAACGATAAAACCCAAATCCTAAACAATAAACTGTAAACCATAAACCCTAAACTTTAACCCATAAACTTTAAACCCTGAACCCTAAATTCCAAACCTTAAACCCAAACCCCAAAATCTAAAATCCAAAACCCAAAACCCAAAACCCAAAACCATAAACCCAAAACCGTAAATACTAAACATCAAACCCTAAACCTTAAACCCAAAACCATAAACATCAAACCTTAAATCCTAAACACTAAACCCTAAGCCCTAAACACTAAACATCAAACCCTAAATCTTAAACCATAAACACCAAACACTAAACCCTAAATCCGAAACCCTAAACCCTAAACCCTGAACTGCAATCCCTAAACCCTAGACCCTAAACCCCAAACCCCAAAACCCAAATCCCTAAAACCTAAACCCAACAATGAATATAGTAAATCGTAAATCTCAAACCCTAAGCCCAAAACACAAAACCCTAAACCCTAAACCCTAAATAGAAAACCCTAAACCCAAGACACTAAACCCTAAACCCTAAATCCCAAACCCCAAAGACTAAACTCTAAACCTTAAACACTAAACCCTAAACCCTAAACCGTAAATCCTAAATCCTAAACCCTAAACACAAAACCCCAAACCCTAAATCCCAAATCCTGAACCCTAAACCCTAAACCCTAAACCCTAAACCCTAAACCTTAAACCACAAACCCAAAACCTTAAACCCTAAAGCCAAAACAATAAACCCTAAACCCTAAACCATAAACAGTAAACCCAAAACCTTATACCCTAAAAGAAAGAAAAAAAACCCGAAACTGTAAACTATAAGCCCTAAACCCCAAACTCTAATCCCAAAATCCTATACCCTAAACCACAAACTCCAAACCCTAAACCCTAAACTATAAACCATAAATCCTAAACCCTAAACACTAAACCATGAACTCCAATCCCGAAACCATAAACACTTAACCCAAAACCCCAAAACCTAAAACCCTAAAACTTAATACCACACCCCAAACCCTAAACCTAAAACCCTGAGCCCTAAATTTGAAACCCTAAACACTTCCTAAACCCTAAATCCTAAATCATAAACCTTAAACCCCAAGACCTAAGCCATAACCCATAAACCCGAAACCCTAAATTCCAAACACTAAACACTGAATCTTAAACCTCACACCCAAAACCCCAAATCCTAAATCCTAAACCCCAAACCCTCAACCCTAAACCCTTAACCCTAAACCCTATATCCAAAACATGAAACCCTAAAACCTAAACCCTAAACCTGAAACCCTAAACCTGAAACCTTAAACTTTAAACCCTAAACCCTGAACGCTAAATCCTAAATCCTAAACACTAAACCCTAAACCATAAACCCTAAACCGTAACCCATAAATCCAAAACATTAAACCCTAATTCCTAATCATAAAACCCTGAACCCTAAATTTCAAACCCTAAACTCTAAACCCAAACCCCAAAATCCAAAATCCAAAACCCCAAACCCTCAATTTTAAACCCTAAACCCTAAATATTAAACATCAAACCCAGAAACCCTACACCAAAAATGGTAAACATCAAACCCTAAACCCTGAACACCAAACCCTAAGCCCTAAACACTAAACATGAAACCCTAAATCTAAACTGTAAACAGCAAACCCTAAACCTTAAATCCTAAACCCTAAATCTTGAACTCCAATCCCTAAATGCTAGACCCTAAACCCCAAACCCCAAAACCCAAATCCCTAAAACCTAAACCCAAAAATGTAAACTGTAAATAGTAAACCCCAAACCTTAAGTCCTAAACCCTAAACCCAAAATCCAAAACCCTAAACACAAAACCCTAAACCCAACACAATAAACCCTAAAACCTAAATCCCAAACCCTAAATCCTAAACCCTAAACCTTAAACCCTAAACCCTAAACCCTAAATCCTAAATCCGAAACCATCAACCCAAAACCCTAAACCCTAAATCCCAAACCCTGAACACTAAACCATAAACCATACACCCAAAGCCTTAAACCCTAAAACAAAACCCTTAAACCCTAAACCCTAAACCATAAATAATAAACCCAAAACCTTATACCCTAAAACTGTGAACTGTAAACCCTAAACCCCAAACTCTAATCCCAAAATCCTATACCCTAAACCCCAAACTCCAAACCCTAAACCCTAAATCCTAAATGCCAAACTCTAAACCCTAAACCCTAAACTAAAAACCGTAAATTGTAAATCCTAAACCCTAAACACTAAACCTAAAATCTTAAATCCTAAATCCTAGACCCCAAACCCTAAACCCTAAACGCTAAATCCCAAACCCTAAACATTAATCCCTAAATGCTAAATCCCAAACCCTAAACGCTAAATCCCAAACCCTAAACACTAAACCCTTAACCCTAAACCTTAAACAATAAACCCAAAACCCTCAAACATAAATTCCGAACCCTAAACCTCAAACCCCAAAATCCAAAACACAAAACCCTAAACCCAAAATCCTAAACCAAAAAGCCTAAACCTTACGCCCCAAGCTCTAAACCCGAAAACTTTGACCATCAACTCAAAACCCTAAACCATAAATCCCAAATGCTAAACCATAAACCTCAAACCCCACACCCGAAACCATAAATCAGAAATGCTAAACCCAAAACACTAAACCATAAAGCCAAAACCCTAAATCCTAAGCCCCAGACCCTAAACCGAAACCCTAAACTCTTAGCCTTAAACCATAAACG